>CM062297.1:21463230-21648249 GCA_031216915.1 Pictodentalium vernedei
TAGCCCGAGCCGTATTGACATGTGCACTTACACTTGTATAAGTAGCACTAAATAAATCAAAATTCGTCTAATTTGCATAATTTCTGCACGAGAAAAAACCCGTACTGTATGTGATGCATTCCATTTTACTAAACATTCTACAAAAATTTATTCAAATCAGAACTTTCATACAGAAGTTCTGTACAAACGACTGATTGCACTAATTTTGGTACAAAATGGCTGCTGGTGGACATCTTGAATTTCGGACCACACCCACAAACACTCGTTCTCATACCACGATGATAACAAAGGTCCCCAAGAAGTTTCGTAAAGATCGGTTCATAAATACAGTCTCTAGCCTGAGCCGTATAGAAGTTGTGTATAAAAAACTGATTAGACCTAATTTCGGTACGAAATGGCTACTGGCAGCCATCTTGAATTTTGGACCGCACTCAGAAACACTCGTACTCATCCCAAGGTGATAACAGAGGTACCCAATAAGTTTCGCGAAGATCGGTTGATAAATACAGCCTCTAGCCCGAGCCGTATTGGTATGTGCACTTACTGTGTGTAAGTAGCACTGAAAAAATCAAAGCTCATCTAATTTGCATAATTTCTGCACGAGAAAAAAAACCCCGTATTATAGGTGTTGTATCCCATGGTACTAAGGTCTCGTTACAGTTATTCAGGTGAAAATGTCAGCTTTTCAAGAAATGTTCAGCTTCTGATCAACACGGCCAAGGATATTTCGCATTTAAATTACCTCCCCTATTCACAATACTTACAATGTATATAGTTTCTGGAAGCTCTGAATATGGCCCTTTCTAGAGACAACTGTACACAACAAAAATCTTACAATATCACTCAAATACACTCAGCCGAATGACACAGTTGATGGCTAAAAAAATGGCTCAAAATGGTCAAAATTTTCTCATTTTGGGGATAAATCTCCAATTTTCGTGCATCGATAGTGATAAAACTGTGTTATAGGAATTCCTCATTCCTCCACTGAGGATTTTACAGCATAACATGATCATTCTGACAAATAAAAAACATATGGGTTTCTTATTCATTTTTTCAGAAGGCTTTCTCAAAGCAAATTTACACAAAAATTGTCCCATTTGTAAACTGCAAATTGTCAGGTCCCAAACAGGTCTGGGTTTGTCATTTAACACTTCCATGTGACCTTGACCCCCAATTGAAATGCACTTGACAATACACAGTTTGAATCAAGACCATCAACAGATTGTTTTGGCCATATCACCATTAAAGAGAATTATTTACTAAATCCAGACCACCATAAACTAAAACTATAGCTCAAAATAGCCATTTGGCTGAGGATATCCAATAACCTCGGAAATGACCTTTTAATAGGAAACGAGACCTTAAGAGGAAAATAAAAAAGTCTTCACACTCTCAGAAACAGTAAATGTGCATCTGTATTTAATTCTGAGAAAAATGATGTATGGCACATATGAAAAAATTATTAACTTAGTGCCCTTAAGCCCCATGGATAGCGGCAGACCGAGCACTCTGACAGCCAGTTTCTTTACGTTTCTTTACGCAGTAATGTTCAGTGAGAGAAGGCCTGTTCTTCACATTTCTGACTCTGATAAAAGCTCTGTAGAGTAAATTTTGCATTAGATGAAAGCATGTAACACCAGTGGTTCCCCTATTCCACCAAGGCAGTATGCTTTAACCCGAGAGAAGGAAGTTAGATTTCAATTTAGATGGATGCACAGCTGTAACACCATGGGCGATAGCTATCATGGCAGCTGTGTTGGTATATTGACCAATGATCAGACTAAACCAATGGTGATGGATGATTTATTTTTGATGTGCACAGTCACTTTCAGCACCAAAAGCTACATCAGGATCACACATTAACTGATAGAATTAAAAAAAACCCAGAAATTACATTCATTTGTAAACTGCATCCTCCCTCAAAATGCATATTTCAGTGCCCACCCACCCACTCTTTTCCACAGCATTCTCAATTCACTTTCCTCATTTGGCAAAGCATCTTTCACTGATTCTATCAATTATAATATAATGTAATCATAAAAGAAAAAATTCTACAAATCTCTTGTAACCACATTTTCCTGCATAGCACACATTGTGTTTGCTAAAGGGTTAAAAATAGACCCATTTCAGTTCCTGACCTGATCCAAAAGACTGACATTTGAAGTTTGTGCTATTTGAAAAGAGCTGTGTAAATGTAACGATTAAGAATATTCAGTCCCAAATTATCTCTACTAATCAGACTACACTCTGATAATTCCCTGGAAAGTTCTTAGAAAGAGTGCTCCATATGACTGTACCAGTAAACAGCATTTTCAAATAAAATTGTGTTGAAAAACCTACATAATTCTCTTGATAACACCATTACTGGACTTAAAATACCTCAAGAGGGAGAACTTTCCAGGAAATTATGTCTGTACAGGGTACCACAGAAAAAAGAAAAATATGCTTTAATATTTCTTCTACTTATCCTACAACATATTCCCACTAATACAGTTGGTTGCTATGGAGATTGGAGGCCAGAAATTGCAATGAAAGCAAACACTGTTTTCTACTTAAGGTCTCGTTACAGTTATTCAGGTGAAAATGTCAGCTTTTCAATAAATGTTCAGCTTCTGATCAACACGGCCAAGGATATTTCGCATTTAAATTACCTCCCCTATTCACAATACTTACAATGTATATAGTTTCTGGAAGCTCTGAATATGGCCCTTTCTAGAGACAACTGTACACAACAAAAATCTTACAATATCACTCAAATACACTCAGCCGAATGACACAGTTGATGGCTAAAAAAATGGCTCAAAATGGTCAAAATTTTCTCATTTTGGGGATAAATCTCCAATTTTCGTGCATCGATAGTGATAAAACTGTGTTATAGGAATTCTTCATTCCTCCACTGAGGATTTTACAGCATAACATGATCATTCTGACAAATAAAAAACATATGGGTTTCTTATTCATTTTTTCAGAAGGCTTTCTCAAAGCAAATTTACACAAAAATTATCCCATTTGTAAACTGCAAATTGTCAGGTCCCAAACAGGTCTGGGTTTGTCATTTAACACTTCCATGTGACCTTGACCCCCAATTGAAATGCACTTGACAATACACAGTTTGAATCAAGACCATCAACAGATTGTTTTGGCCATATCACCATTAAAGAGAATTATTTACTAAATCCACACCACCATAAACTAAAACTATAGCTCAAAATAGTCATTTGGCTGAGGATATCCAATAACCTCGGAAATGACCTTTTAATAGGAAACGAGACCTAAACATTCACACACAAAATTATTCAAGTCAGCACTTTCATATGGAAGTTCTGTGCAAAAATTGATTGCACCTAATTTTGTACAAAATGGCTGCCATCGGCCATCTTGAATTTCGGACCGCACCCAAAAACACTCGTTCTCGTCCCACGGTGATACCAAAGGTACCCAAGAAGTTTCGTATAGATCGGTTTATAAATACGGCCTCTAGCCCGAGCCGTATTGGCATTTGCACTTACAGTGCTGAAAGTAACACTAAATACATCAAAGTTAGTCTAATTTGCATAATTTACGTACAAGAAAAAAACCCGTATTATATGTGATGTATCCCATGGTACTAAACATTCATACAAAAAATTATTCAAATCAGAGCTTTCATATGGAAGTTCTGTACAAAAAACAGATTTCTGCATCGTCGGTACAAAATGGCGGCTGGCGACCAACTTGAATTTCGGATCGGACCCCAAAACACTCGTTCTCGTTCCACAGTCATAACAAAGGTACCCAAGAAGTTTCGTAAAGATCGGTTCATAAATACGGCCTCTTGCCCGAGCCGTATTGAATTGCTGACGGACAGACGGACGACGGACAACAGGCCATGGCATAAGCTCAAATTTGGCTTCGCCAAAGTTGAGCTAAAAATACAATTAAGGACGAAAATAAAGTTAGAGGTTGAGATCGAGGGGAGTGTGGGGGTGTGGTTGGGGTTTGTTGTTGGGGAGATAAAGTCGGGGTTTGATAGTGGGGCTATTGGGGTAGTGGTGCTCATGAAATGCATTGGAATTCATAAAAATAGATTTAATGACAAAATATTGTGACAACTTGAAATTGTGGAGGATTAAATCAACTTTTGATATTTGGGGAAGGGGTAATTATAGAAAACATTAAAACTAAAAATAATACTGAAGGGGTTGAAATAGGGAGCGATTCAGTTGGGGGTATGAAAGTTATTAAAATTCCTAAAATTGTAACGCTGTAGGAACATAGTGATACCCATATATAGCCAGGGAAGGGGGAAAACGCAGATTCAGGATGAAACCGGGCTTGATAAACGAACAGAAAGAAGGTAGAGATCGATAGAAACCGATATAATCTTAACCCTTTACCTAACATGAAAAGCAGACGACACTTGCAAAAAAAATTCTTGAATAACTAAATATTTTCATTTTTTGTCTCAAAAACATAGGTTATGACCCCTCGTTGGAACGAGCTCGACGAGCTCGTTCCAACGAGGGGTCATAACCTATGTTTTTGAGACAAAAAATGAAAATATTTTGAAAATTAATTGGCGATTTTTGAGAATAGCGCTGGCCGGTTTTGGCCGATACGTTGGGTAAAGGGTTAACTAAATAAGGTCTGTTTCGGTGAATTTAACTGGGGGATTATTTTAGATAATTAACCATATTCCGATTCAAGGGAACGCACGCATGTGGGAGGGGGGGGGGGGGCTGAGCCATGGCACTACGCCTTACTTATTCCGGTACGCCCCAGGAAGGGTTTGTCCAAATAAAATCTGTTTCAGTTAAAACAAGGATTCTGAAGGAATTCGAGCCAGCAAAAATACTACCACCGAGAGTTGAACGCATCCCCAGAACATAACCCTTCTTATTAAAAGAATTTCGGGCTCATATAGTAACCAAATGTCATAAAGGAAGGCAGCTGGGATAGGCAGAAATCGAAGATTCTGTGAGTTTAGGGAAATTTTAAGATCCCTTTCGTTAATTAGATATACCCCCCAGACAATCGAACATACCCTCCGAGCAACCCCCCCCCCTCCCCCCCCCCCCCCCACCCCACCATCCCAAAAGTCCTATTAGAAGACTTTGGGTCACATGGAAATCACGTGCTACCGTAGAAACCAAGAAGAAACACGTGTCACCTTAGCAACACGGGCATCGCATGTGCACTGACGCCACGTATCACTGTGGTAATGATGGCACATGACCGTTCACACTGGCTGCTAAACCAACCTCGTGACACCATCAAGGCAACGCAACATGACGTCACTTCCGGGTGCAGCCACTTGGGTCATCCAGATCAGGGAAGATCCATATTAACATATGAGTCATGTTTGACAGCTCTCAAACTGTATGGAAACAGTATAGAGGCAAGGGCAATGTTTAACCGATGTTGGTAGCAAGCCTGAGAGTAAGCAGACAGTCATCTCCAGAATGAGGAGCCTAGAGGGTGAATTTGGTGATGCTATCCTGCACAGCAGGGTAGCCTCACTAAATTTACTCTCTGTGAACCTTATTCTGAATCAATGTCTCAAGCCTAAACAGCAAGAGATATCCAGAAGATAAATTGGCACACTGTATGGGATAGCTTCAGCAACTTCACCCTCTGGGGACCCCATTCTGCAAATGACAGTCAGCTTATTTTCAGGCTTGGGTGGTAGGTATCTTCCATGTAAGAACAACTGCATCATTTGGAAGAGCCTATATTCATGGTGTAGGGATACATCGATTAATATTTTCAACGTTGAAAATATTGACCAGTTTAGACCACAACTTCACTGAGTACTCAGAAAAGAAAAGAATATATCATGATTCTTTGCCAGAAACATAGGGCTCCGGATTCAAATGACTAAGATAATAGACCTGCATCAGGACTCTCCCTATAAACCATTCATTGCTGACCGCGCTATCTGCGTTGTGTCATTGACAAAGACATTTAATCTTTTTTGCTCGCGTATGGGCATGTTGGCGCTGTGTACTACTGCTTATTGCACGAAGGCGGACTGGGCCACAAAAAGTACCTGGGAATGTACCGGGGGAGGGGGGGAGCAGTGCCGTATTAACCCATGGCCGTGCCCCTAGGCTTTTAGGTACTTCGGCCTCGGAGCCTTCTCCGGCCCTTCAATCTTTCATCCCACTACAGTTGACAGCCTAATCCTGTTACGGTAAGTACTATGCCGCAGTACATGGCCGTATATCCATTTTGCGTGTCTCCTGAAGAATTCTACTCACAACTTGGCATATTATTTAAATAAGCATTAAAATAATGTATTGTATATAAATATATATATAGTATACTTATGAGAGTATATATATGGATAAATACATATGTACATGTATCGCTATACGGCGCAGAGTGCATAGTGCCTTTAGCCATTAGGGCCCAACACTGCAAAAAAATATAGGCTCTCTTTAGAACCAAAACTGGTTCTAATCATGTCCCTGAGATGGAACCAGTTCTGTTTAAACAGTATTTATTTCAAACCAAATAAATTTATAAAAGATTAATATTAAATATGAACAGAATTAAACATAAATTGAGGGGGTTTCAGTCGTAAATTTAGAGCTTATACGAGGTTGTCTCAAATCATTATTAAGCAAAGGAGATATGAACAGTTGGCATATCGAACCAGATTTGATTCTATACAGAACCAAAATTGGTTCGATATGCCAACTGTTCATATCTCCTTTGTTTCAAAATGTTTGGCGACTGCGTCCAATAAGCTCCAAGTTTACTGCTGAATCTACTTCAGTTCATGTAATATTCTGTTAAAATTGAATGCTAATCTTGGTAAATTTATTTGATTTGAAATAAATACTGTTTAAACAGAACTGGTTCCATCTCAGGGACAAGATTAAAACCAGTTTTCGTTCTAAAGAGAACCTATAAATTTTGCAGTGTAGGATTCAGCCTAGTCAGCCTGATGAATAATACGGCCTTGGAGGGAGGTGGGGGGGGGGGGGGGGATTTTTTTGACAGATCCGGAGAAAATTGTGATTTTGCATACTGAACAAACGCGGCTTCCTTGCATCTGAGCGATCAATGGCAGTCCACATACCCGACATTTCGGTGGCATTTATGTATCGTCTTCATCGACCATTCGTAATCGAAAAATCTTCTGATTTCTAAAATTCAAGGAACGCTGTTTCCTTTCATTTTAATTGTAGACTATACTGTTGGTTTATAGAAACGTCCTCTATGTTGACTGCCAATGGTAGTCCACATAGAGCACATTTCGATATACCCACAGTCTATGCAATCAGATCCATTAGGGTTTTGGTCATTTTCACCCACTAACGGGTGTTGGAGTGCATCAATTTTGGAGGCCTGTTGGGGTACCCAATAGGGGCCCTCTGGGTATTTTCCCGGTGGACCATACGGCCAGTCCGCCCCTTGCATGGATGGGGCACTTGCCTTCAACTGTTGTCAACTCAACTCTGCTTGTGTTGGGCTATTTATTTATTTATTTATTGGTGTTTAAGGTCACATACTTATGCACAATGGCTAATCGCGACAGTGACAGTTTTACGGTGGAGAAAGCCGGAATATTTGTAGAGAACTACCGAACATCGACGAGCAACTGTCAGCTCCTCAACATTCTACCTCTATTGAAGCTCCGCTCAAGCAGGGTTACAACGGTTGAAAACGTGCACCATCGACATGCAGTATCCCTTAGTGGACGGTGTCATCATGCCCCCATGTAGGCAACCGGGATAAAGTGCCTTGCCTACTAGGGCACAACATGGGTCGTCCCGCACGGTTTTGTTGGGTTAATATATTATGGAGTCTGACAGTTGCTCACCACTATTCGGTTCTTCTCTCCGGTTACACCGTTTTTCTTCCTCGCTACTAAAACTGTCCGGATACGATATTACCATTGCCATTGAAAGTGTCTTTAAACCCCAATAAACACTAAAATTATCTGATAAATTGAATTGACAGTCGGTTGTGTAAACTGCTATTCCAGAATATTAGGATCCTATTGCATGGAGACAGAATCGATATGGCAAGTTGAGGACTTGACGGCAAATACTCAATAAAGATCTGAGAACTAGAAGGACCTTGAGCAAGGACAAACATTCGTCAGACAGAAGATGTATTAAACTGTAGCATTTGATGGTTTGTTTCAAAAAGTTAATATTTATTTATTTATTTATTGGTGTTTAAGGTCACATACTTATGCACAATGGCTAATCATGACCGTGACAGTTTTATGGGTGGAGGAAGCAGGAGTACCCGGAGAGAACCACCGAGCAACGACCAGCAGCTGTCAGTTCCCCAACATCGTAACTCCACACTGCAGCACAGGCAGGGTTAGATTGGTTGAAGACATGCGCACCATCGACGTGCAGTACGCCTTATTACACGGAGTCATCGTGCACCCCTATGGGCAATCGGGGTTAAGTGCCTTCCCCAAGGACACAACCCGGGAGTTCGAATGGAACACTCATTCGGTCACCCATCAGAGGGCTAACCGTGCTCAACGTTGCGTAAATTCTTCGGTGATCTGACGAGAACCGGTTACCGCAACGCCACCGCGCCCCCGAAAAAGTTAATGTAAGTAAAGAAAGCAAAACAGGAGAGAAAATCTTTAAGAGTGAAGTTTCTTCATTCGGGTGACATTTTGTTCAATACCAGATGTCCAAACGCTGGGGACGTTTTCGTCAATAGTTGGGGGCGTTTGGTCCGAGTTTTGGAATGAGACGTTGGGGCGTTACCGAAGCTTGAGTGTCGGACTCACTGAACATTAACCTTTTCAATCCTATTTATTTATTTATTTATTTATTTATTTATTTATTTATTTATTTATTTATTGGTGTTTAAGGTCACATATTTCTACACAATGGCTAACCATGACCGTGACAGTTTTACGGGTGGAGAAAGCCGGAGAGAACCACCGAGCAACGGCGAGCAACTGTCAGCTCCCCAACATACCAACTCCACACAAGCAGGGTTAGCATTGGTTGAAGACAGGTGCACCATCGACGTGTAGTACGCCTCAGTACACAGCGTCACCGTGCCCCACGTGGGCAATGGGGGTGAAGTGTCTTGCCCAAGGACACAACGCGGTTGCCGCAGGTGGGATTCCAACCGAGGACCCCTCGGCTTGCAGCCTGCACCTCTACCAACTGAGCCACTTTTGAACCCTAACGGCCGCTTTTCCGACCAGGAACATGATACGTCATAACGTCATTATATAGTATGGCTGTTCAATAAATGTGTGGGTAGGCCAATGAATATTTTCAACGTGCAGCCCCGAGGCTGCACGTTGAAAATATTGACTGGTCTACCCCAGATAATGAATATGGACTCTTCTAATTCCTGCCATTGAACTGGCATGGAAGATACCACTAGAATCCAAAGGGTTAAATATAGAAACAATAATAAATTGAAGTACATACGTGAAAAAGAAAAATCATTGAACAAACTAGAAGAAACAAAATGGACAATATTGCCAAAACGATCATTTTGTGTCCCTGTTACAGCCTGTTATGCGATTTCTTGGTCACTCGCCTGGGTGATTCACCGCAAAGATAACACAGATAGCACATACGATACACTTCACCTGTGCTGTGAACTTGCCACCGGGGTCAATGATAAATAAGCTGGAAAAGATATGCTCGGTGTCCAAATACAGTTGGCTCGGGTCAAGAGCAGCCCGATTATTTCATAGACGCACAGTGAATGAACGCATTTTATAGAAAGTTACGCAGTTGGCCAACAAAAGAAAAAAAAACAAAAAAAAAAAAACAGTGCGATATTTGGAGTTGACGGTTTTAACTTATTCATGATAAATAATAAATCTTCGGTTTCAGTCTCCATAACACCCATTTCTTTGACATTCAATATTAAATATTTAATATTTGTCATTAAATAGTTGCCATCCAGCTTTTTGTTATGATAAATAGGAAATCGTACAACATAGTGTCAGAAATTTAACATTTGCCAACACCTGTTTCCCCAATTTAGAGCGTTATTAATGGGGGGTGAACAGAGGTTTGGGGGGGGGGGGGGTGGATGGTGAAATACCCCCCCCCCCCCCCCAAAAAAAAAAAAAAAATGTGCGAAAACATTTTATGCATTTTTTTCTTTTTACCGTTACGGCAGCATCTTTTGTGCCCCAAGCATGCCACCAATTGATTACAAAAGCCAATTTAGAAGCATAAGGGGCGCGGTGGGGCGTTGTTGTAACCGGTTCTCGTCAGATTACCGAATTTACGCAACGTCGAGTCCGGTAAGTACTCGGATGGGTGACCGTCTGAGCGATCGATTCGGACTCCCGCGTTGTGTCCTTGGTCAAGGCACTTACCCCGATTGTCCACACGGGGGCACGATGACGCCGTGTACTAAAGTGTACTGCACATTGATGGTGCGCATGTCTTCAATCAATCTAACCCTGCCTGTGCTGCAGTGCGGAGTTACGATGGTGAGGAGCTGGCAGTTGCTCGTCGATGCTCGGCGGTTCTCTCCGGGTACTCCGGCTTCCTTCACCCGTAAAACTGTCACGGTCATGATTAGCCATTATGCATAAGTATGTGACCTTAAACACCAATAAGTAAATAAATTAATTTAGAGTTATTATTAACAAAATTAACCCCCTTACTATGAAAAATATTACAGAATTTCATCAAAAACTCACTTGAGGATGGGTGGATGGGGTGGGTGTCCGATATTAGACGGAAAAAATGTACGACAGTTTTCTCCTGAAGTTAACTAAAATATCCATTCACAACATAATTCACTCAGATTTGAAATTTTTTCATGGAACAATCTTTAAAATGAATTATAGTATATATAATACTGTCTATACACCTGGAACTAAATTAAACACCCCCCTGTTTTTTTTTTCGCAGTGGTGTTTATAGAAACTGTCATTACTATCATGTTATCTTTCGGATGGCCAAAAGTTATTGTTTGTGGAAAGAATGGGCTATTGACAAACGAAAGACAATACAATGATGAAAAATATGCAGTATTTTAATGGCGCTAATTACACATATCTGTCACTAATGTTTTTGAAGGAAAAATGTTATCTCGACAAGTATGGTGCTGGAACGCGGTCCATGATGAAACAATGCCGCGGCCAAGAAAGTTCAAGATGGGTTCTAAGGGATTCAATTCGGGGCTCATTGCAGGCCAAGGTAGTGTTGTTCTGAAGGAATGCTCTCACAGCATGGGAACGATATGGCCTTACATTGTCGTCAATGAATACAGGGCGGGTAGCCAACGGATAGTTGTCAACATGAAGCAAGACAACCGGATTGAGAATGTCGCGGATTTAGTGGTGACCATTGAGACGTTTGATGACCCTTCTGGACTTTATACCCAGTGCATTGAGACGGTTTTTTACCGTGTTTGTTTTTGGGGAGCCAAAGGCGTTTCAAAACCCCACTTGAAGCAAAGGGTTCACGCCTAACTAGGCGTGCCACACGTCGATCTTCCCGACGAGAGGTCTTTTGAGGGTTGCCAGGCCTTGGTCTGCCCTTAACATCATTGGTTTGTTGATGTTTTCGGACAAGCCTGCTGATTACAGAATGACTATAGCCAAGCTGTATCCCAATAGCTTTGAATGACATGCCTGTTGCATGCATGCCAACGGTTTGCCATCTTAGTGCCTCTGACAGTCTTCTCCTTGCCCTGTAAACATTTATCGATAAAAGAAGTGACAAATCTTCGTGTTTTATACCCAGATATTGCATGTGGATGATAGTGTTTTTTGTCACATTCGTGGGACGCATGCTTTACGTGGACGAGGGGATGTATTTGAGGTACGCTATCAACCAGAAAAATCATGTTTCACTTGATGGGATGTACTGCAAGATATAACAATCATTAAAACATAATAATCAGTAGCAGCAACTTCACTGCCATGAAACATTTCAGGGGGTGCTTAATTAAGTTCCAGATATATATTATAATGAGTCATAATAGCTAGGTCGGACTGATTTTTCAAAATGGAAAAATTTAAAATATTAACCTTTAATTGAACAAAAACAACAAAGCCTGATTAACAAAAACAAAAACAAACGATTTGCTCTTCTTGAGCCAGAACAAAACCAATATTTTCAACAAAATAATGGCTAATAGTGATCGTGACAGTTTTACAGGTGGAGGAAGACGGAGTACCCGGAGAGAACCACCGAGCATTGACAAGCAAGTTTCAGCTCCTCAACATTCTAAGTATGTTCAAACTCCGCTCAAACAGGGTTACAGCGGTTGAAGACATGCGCACCATCGACGTGCAGTACGCCTTAGTACACGGCGTCATCGTACCCCCATGTAGGCAATCGGGATAAAGTGCCTTGCCCAAGAACACAACGCCCGGTCGTCCCGGACGGGGATCGAACTCGGGACCTCTAGCATAGAAGTCCAACAGTCTACCACTGACCACCGCGCTCCCGCCTTTACCCGAATAACGTCATGTCTGATTTACAGTGGACAACAACAGCGGTCATCGTTTGTATGACGATGCGTGCACGTCATGACGTCCCCGACGTTAATAGCAACATCAACCTTTTTGGGGGAAAACCTTCAACAAAAATCTCACCTTCCTTATCACATACCCCTACTCTATAATTTATTAATTTATTCATTGGTTCTGACGACCCTTTCGACAGCCAGGGTCACCTCGCATCGCACAATTTTACGGGTTGAGGAAGTCGGAGTACACAGAGAGAACCACCGAGCAACGCCGAGGAACTGTCAGGCTCCCCTACATACTAACCCCACACAAGTAGAGTAAGCACTGGTTGAAGACAGGTGCCCCACGTGTGGTACGCCTAAGTACACAACGCCACCGTGCCCTCACGTGGGCAATGGGGATGAAGTGTCTTGCGAAGGACACAACGCAGTTGCCACAGGTGGGATTCGAACCGAGAACCTCTCGACTTGCAGTCTGCACCTCTATCTACTGAGTCACCGCGCGCCCAACTCTAGACCTGTGTGTGTATATATCACTCTACATACCATAGCATACTATATACGCAGTACGTACACCACATGTCGGATGCAGTTCCGAATGTCGGATGCAGTTCCGAATGGTGCCAAAATTGTGCACAGAAAAAATTTGCTCCCCCACCCAGTCAAGTTCCTTTGGGAATTTAACTGCTTCCCCTTATAAAAAAGTACCATGGTAAACCATGGTAAATCCCAAAATACCCTGGTAATACCATGGTATTACCAGGGTATTTTGGGATTTACCATGGATTACCATGGTACCTTTTTATAAGGGGGATCCTCAAACGTCTGGGTAACGAGGGACGTTTGCCCAATCTCTTCAAGCAGTGATCAACGTTGCCGTCCATGTAGAATTTGATAGAGATCAACAGATTTAGAGAAGTGATATTTGACTATTAAAAACATGAGTCAGTGTGAACATTGTAAGATGTATGAAAAAACAAGAGATTGTCACCCGGAAGTAACTATGCCCCCGATCTGTGAGCTCGACCTTCATCGAAGAAAAAAAAACATTTTGTGCGCGACACATCGTCTCCCCAACAGCAACATTTATGCCAAGTTTCAACAAATTCCAACAAAGCATCTCAGAGTTATGGAGCGGACATGAAATCTTCCTGATGGACATATAGATGGTCGAATAGAAATGACAAACACTATATGCCCCCAATACAACAAAGCATCTCAGAGTTATGGAGCGGACATGAAGTCTTCCTGACGGACATATAGATGGACGAATGGAAATGACAAACACTATATGCCCCCAATACTACACAGCATCTCAGAGTTATGGAGCGGACATGAAATCTTCCTGACGGACATATGGATGGACGAATGGAAATGACAAACACTATATGCCCCCAATACGCGTCCATGAAATCTTCCTGACGGACATATAGATGGTCGAATAGAAATGGCAAACACTATATGCTCCCAATACAACAAAGCATCTCAGAGTTATGGAGCGGACATGAAGTCTTCCTGACGGACATATAGATGGACGGATGGAAATGACAAACACCATATGCCCCCAATACTACAAAGCATTTCAGAGTTATGGAGCGGACAGGAAGTCTTGCTGATGGACATATAGATGGACGGATGTAAATGACAAACACTATATACCAGCAATACTACAAAGCATCTCTGAGTTATGGAGCGGACATGAAATCTTTCTGACGGACATATAGATGGACGGATGGAAATGACAAACACTATATGCCCCCAATACTATTTTTCGGGGGCATAAAAATACAATCACTACTTGAACATTGTTTAGTGACAGAACTGAATAAATCCATTAAACAGAAGATAAGAAATAGTTGTGAGGAATGTCAATCACACACAAGAACATTAATAGATATGAACATTGCAGAGTGTTTACAGAAACTGTGTCCAGTGACTATACTATATAATCTACACAAGAAAGCAAGAAAAATAAACTTATAGGAATATTGTATTGGCATAGATTTTGAAATAAACTGCCACAAAGACATTCAAAAGTGGCAGATTTAGTTAAACAAGATGCCCTAGGGGGCCCGAGGGCGCTCACCTGACATGGTAGCCTGAATGTAAAACCCAGAGAATTGATTTCAACAAGTTGCATCTGTCCCTCCTTTGAAAAGCTTATACCAAATATCCAAAGATTCAGACCAGTGGATCTAAAAAAAAAATGGTTTTAAAGAATATTACTCATATTGAACTAAGTTATAATTCGGGCTGCCATAGGAAGCCCAAATATGTACCCAGGGAATTGGTTTGAACAAACTTGAATCTCACCTCCAGTGGGATGCCGTTTTCCAAATGTCATAAGATTGTGACTGGTGGGTGTGAAGAAGATTTTTGAAGAATTTTCCTCATATTGAACCAAGTTATAATTCAGGCTCCCATGGGGAGCCCAAATATCAACCAAGGGACTTGGCTTGAACAAACTTGAATCTCACCCACCCCACCCCCACCCCACCGCACCCCCCCCCCCCTACGGATACTGCATGCCAAATATCAAAACATTCCGACCGCTGAATCTGAAGAAGAAGATTTTTAAAGAAAAATTCCTCATATTGAACTAAGTAAAATTCGGCCTCCCACAGGGAACCAAATATGAACCCAGGGACTTGGCTTCAACAAACTTGAATCTCACCCCTTAAGGATGTTGCATACCAAATATCAAAATATTCCGACTGTTGGATCTGAAGATTTTTTTAAAAAAAATCCTCATTTTGAACTAAGTTACAATTCGGGCTCCCACAGTGAGCCCAAATATGAACCTAGGGACATGGCTTGAACAAACTTGAATCTCACCCCACTAAGGATGCTGCATGCCAAATATCAAAACATTCCGACTGCTGAATCTGAAGAAGAAGGTTTTTAAAGAAAAATTCCTCATATTCAACCAAGTTATAATTCGGACTCCCACAGGGAGCCCAAATATGAACCCAGGGACTTGGATTTAACAAACTTGAATCACACCCCTAAGGATGCTGCACGCCAAATATCAAAACATCCCGACTGCTGGATCTAAAGAAGATTTTTTAAGAAAATTCCACATTTTGAATTAAGTTACAATTCGAGCTCCCACAGTGAGCCCAACTATGGACCTAGGGACATGGCTTGAACAAACTTGAATCTCACCCCCTAAGGACGCTACATACCAAATATCAAAACATTCCGACTGCTGGATCTAAAGAAGATTTTTTAAGAAAATTCCTCATTTTGAACTAAGTTATAATAAGTGAGCCCTAATATGAACCTAGGGACTTGGCTTGAACAAACTTGAATCTCACCCCCCAAGGATGCTGCATACCAAATATTAAAAGATTCTTATTGGTAGATCTGAAGAAGAAGATTCTTAAAGAATATTCCTCATACTGCACTAACTTAAACATTTGGGCTCCCATAGAGAGCCCAAATATGGACTCAGGATATTGATTTCAATAAACGTGTGAAACAATCTTCTAAAGATGTTATATGTGAAATTTGAAAGCTTTTGGAGCAGTGGTTTGGGAGAAAAGTAGTCTTAAATGTTTTTCCCATTACCCACAGTGTTAAAAAATGCTGACTCAGCACCTTTTCAAAGTCCCAAAAAAGTACCCCATGACAAAACTGATAGCATTTTTTTTTTACCGTTCCACTGTTGGTCCTAAGGAAGCTTCACACCAAATAAGAAATCTCAGTGCCGTGTAGTTTTTGGAGATATGGGCGTTTTAATTGTTTTCCTATTTTTAGCTCCTGCGGTTCCCATGGGGCGACGTGGAAAACAAAATGGGCATAAATTAAGTACTTATGACCCAATAAGCCCTCATATCAAATTTGATTCAAATCTGCGTCTCGATTTGGAAAATAGAAATTTTGGGCGGGGTGAAAATTTTTGCCCATCCCATATCGAAGGCAAATATAGCTCCTCGAACTTCTCTTAAACAAATCTGAGTCTACACCTCAAAAGGATGCTGCACACCAAATATCAAGTCTCTGCTTCTGCTGGTTCATGAGAAGAAATTTTTTAAAGATTTTAGTGCCCTTTGGGGGCGTGGCATCACCCAGGGAGAGGACAACTTCATTTGAACAAATCCGAATTGGCATTAGGTAATGAACATTTACCCAACATTTGAATAAAATTGGGCTAGTGGATTTGGAGGAGACGTCGGATTTGTAAAGTTTACGACGGACGACGGACGGAAAGTGATCAGTAAAGCTCCCCTTGAGCTTCGCTCAGGTCAGCTAAAAAGATTGGTCATATATACAGCATATCTTGATTCCGTACCAGCCCTTTTCAGGGCTAAGAAGACGGAAACCATACAATTGCAATATATACTTGACAGTTCTCAAGGGTTATCATCCTTAAATGGAAAGGTGTGTTCAAAACCTAAACACAGACAAGCATATATTCTGAACACAGATTCATCGAAAGAACCAGGAGAACATACAGTTAAAGCTAGAAGTCCTGTTATGAAATGCGCACAAATAGCGCGTCGATCTGCGCGTTAATCTACGCGTTATGACCATAGTAAGGTTATCAATTTATGTACATATGACCTGTGCACAAGCAATGTTTCAGCCAATGAACCTCCGGTAACCCGGAGGTCCATTGGCCGAAAAATTGCCTGTGTTTGCTATGAGTAACCAGGAGAACCTGCCGTGCTTTGGATGTCATTCGATATGTCAATTGCGCGCAATTCCTACGCGCAACTAAGCCTAGATAAGCGCACAGTTCATGACAGAACTTCTAGTTTTAACTGTAGAATAGACCAGAATAGAATTTATTGCACAACTACATTACAAAGAATGACATGTCGAAAACAATAAAATACAAGAATAACAATCACACAAATGATATGCAAATCCGATTTATATCGTTGCAAGACACACAGACACACACATCCTCGCATACAACCTAACAAACCCTCACACACTCGAATATATAGTGGACTCAGAACAAATTAAGAACTGACTACTTCCTGCTATCGTAAACGTAAACATTACATTTATCAAGCGCCACTTCGAGTGACTATTTTGGTTAACACCTGATTTTACCACATTTTGTCGGTAATTGCTACTAAATCACCTCCAAGTCAAGAGCAGACTAAGATACGGACAAGTGGTCGGCAGTACCCCACAAAACAAACCATGTCTCGGCTGGCCGCCTGATCCGGATTCAGATTACGCCCTACTATGGCCCAACCGCTATTTATGAATTTATTTATTTTCTCGATCAGTAGATCTTATTCTCATGCATTCATCGATATATGTGCTTGGAATATTTCCAACATGGGGGATGTTCGCTCCGAAAATGAGAATAAGTTGATATGCAGAGTGTAGTGATCCGAAACCTGGTCATACAGACTCCAGTGATGGCCACAGAGTAGCACGCTGGCCAAAATATCGAGGACATTTGAGAAGAAAGTGTTTCTCGTCTTCAGCTTCGTTCTGATCACACAATTTACATAGCCTTGCTTCAGCGGGTGTTGGCCTGGGTCTTTGATGCCTTCCTTTCTCTATTTCTAGATTATGACAGCAAAGTATAAAGTTACTGATTACTGATTAGTTTTCTTGTTTGCTGGGGTAGAGAATCAAGGTAGGCGACCTTCATGTAGTTAGTTTTCACACCAAAGTAGAACCTCAATTTTTCGCTGCTTTGCGACTTCCCAGTAATGTCTACATTTTTCCACGTTTGTAAATATACTACTCAAAGTTTGCTAAGCACCAAATATTTGACATGTCATTGTGAAATTTGCGACATTTTTGGTGGATATGATTGAGGAATGTATTGAGCTGGTCCCCAGTGTTTACATTAGCTCTCTTGACAGGCAGACTCTTCGTGACAGTAATGGAAAGCATATACCCCTTGATTTTCATAATGCTTTCGTGTATTGTCTAAATGTACATGACGTGTATGGTATTCAATCTTCATTTCAACACAAACCCTTGTGATTTAATGATTGAATATGGCACATGCAAATGTAAGATACATTTGTCTGAAGCAGAAATGTGGCGGGCTGTTGGGATGATGGAGCAAGGGATACCCATTGTCAGGTTGGTGAAGCCCTTGGTGTGCACCATACGGTGATCACCAAAGCCTGGGCAAGATTGCAGCAGTATGGCACACCAGTAAGACGGCATGGTGCTGTCAGAGACAGCTGCAGCTGAAGACAGTTTTTTTATCATTCAGGCCCCTAGGAACCGCTTTGCCACAGCAATCCAGCTTCGCAGTGACCTTCAGAATGCATCTGGGGTAAATGTGCCGACGCAGACTCTCCGGGCAAGGTTGCACGAAGGTGGTCTCCGATCGGGAAGGTATCCGCATTCCGCTGTCCCAGAACCACCGCCAGGCACGATATGAATGGGCCATGGACCACGTTTGGTGGACTGGAGAAGACTGGCGACCTGTCGATTTTACAGATGAGTCAAGGTACTGCCCAGACCACAGAGATAGGCGGTCTAGGGTATGGAGAAGACCAGGATAGCGATTCCATGCAGCCAAACATTGCTGAGAATGACCGCTATGGTGGGGGTCAGTCATGATCTGAGGCAGCATAAGCAGGGTTGGACGTACAGAGCTCTGTGTCCTTGAACGTGGTGCATTGACTGCACGGCGGTATACTGATGAGATCCTGGATGTCCACGTCAGATTGCATGCAGGTGCAATGGGTGATAGATTCATTCTGATGGACGATAATGCCCGTCCTCATGTTGCCCATGCTGTACGGTAGTACCGACAGGGGAGAGGATTGGGCGTATAGACTGGCCAGCAAGATCCCCTGACCTCAATCCAATCGAACATGTCTGGAATGAGTTGCAGCTTGTAATTTCAGCCCGTCCAGTCAATCCAAGACGTGTCCGGGAGCTTGGTCCCATGATGGTCCAAGAATAGAACGTCCCATAAAGGACCACCAGGAACCTGATTGGGAGAATGAGCAGGCGTTGTTGTAATTAACAGTAATGAGTCTCATACTCGATATTGAACCCATACCAGCTTACTCCGTAAATTTTTTGGCAAATTTGAAACATTTCCTCTTTCACCAATAATATCCATTTTCCATGGTTATCGTATTCAAAAGCTAAAAAATAATGTCAAACACAAACAAAATCTTAACTTCTGTAGTTAAATCATTAAAGATATAATTAAACTGGAGCGCACTGTCACGGTGCCGAAGCTGCGACGATTCGTGCAACGCCAATGATGTTTTAAAACTTTTGGTGACAAAAAAAATCTCGTTGGTGACAAAAAAACTCGTTGGTAAAAAGTCCATAAATGTGACAGATATTATCCGAATGACATGCACTATTGAGCGGGTTTAGACATCATGAAGATACACTTGCATACCAAGCATGGTGTCATTTCATCAAGTATTTTAGGAGTTATGGTGTTTTTTAAACTTGTTGGTGACAGACCGACCGACAAAAAAAATATATACACAGCTAATAAAAAATATATACACATTTCATAACAGTATTTCAACTAAAGCGTAGAACAGGTAGTTGGATATAATTGGTGCATAGCAAACTTTGAGTAGTATATAATAACCTGCCCGGAGGCAGGGATTCTAATCTGAGCCAATATTTTATTATGAGTTTCAGATTTTCAAATTTGATGAAAAATAGCCGTCGATGCCCGGTTCTTCAAATCTGATATCGCATTACTGGGATTACCCGAGGCAGGCAGATTTAGTCCAAGATATTTACAGACCTGAGATGAACTTAAAATTGTGTTGCCAAATTTAAAGGCCTGGTTTAATTTCCTCCCTGTTTTATTAAACATTATTATTTTGTTTTTTTCCGTATTTATGGTAATTTGCCAATTATAGCAGAACGAGTTCAATCTGTCTATCATGCTTTGTAAACCTGTCGCAGTCTCTAACATCAGGATGATGTCATCGGCATACATCAAACACGGAATTGGTGTATCCATGACTTCGCATAAATCATTATCCTGATCTAGAAGTTCTTTAGCGATGTCATCTATAAATAAGTTAAAAAATAACGGACTCAGGCTATAACCTTGCATCACACCGCGAGATGTAAAGAATGATTGGGTTAAATTACCATCGATCCTTACACTTGACTCGGTATCACTCGGGAGATTCTTAATAGTTTTATACATATTGCCTCCAATCCCCAGAGCGACCAAGTGATAAAATAACCACTCTCGCCATACTTTATCAAAAGGCTTTATTAAAGTCAACAAAACACGCATAAAGACGTTTGTTTTTCTCATTACTACGTTTTATAAGATTATTGATTATAAAGAGATTATCTGTCGTCATATTATCTTTTTTAAAACCGCATTCTGGGATGGAACTTTCAGCTCATCTGTGTGTAGTATTAATTTCTCAAGCATGATATTGAGAAACACCTTACCCAGAATGCTGATGACAGTTATACCCCTGAATTGATCGGTATTTATCGGGTTATTGCATTTTGGAATAGGTACAATATAACCAGCAGTCCGTGCTTTAGGGAATATCCCTGATATCAGAATATCATTGAATATTTTTATCAGAACGGGTACTATGATGTGTCGGGTTGATTTAATCATTTCAGCCTTTATACCATCTTGTCCTTCGGCTTTACCACATTTTAACTTTGAGTTTGCCTTTATTACTTCAGTTTCAGTAACACGATAGTCAAGGGTATTGTTAAGAGACAATTGGCGCTCCAGGTTGCATAACTTAGCGGAGATGTCTTTCCGGAAATTTTCATTAAACTCTGATGGATTGGGAAGTTGACCGAGTTGACCGAGATTTCTGAAGTGCTCGTAAAATTCATCTGGATGAATGACAGAGGATTGGGCAGATGGCTGGTTAAACTCTGATTTTATCTTTGCTGATGAATCCAAGTATTCCTTAGGATTGCCACTCTTCATTTGAGTGAGGCTATCGAAAAGTTGTTTTTACTCCCTACGTTTTAGATGAAGAGATCTATAATACTGTTTTCTTGCAGTAAAATAGCGACCTCGTGCTATTGGGTCACTCCTGTATGTGATCAACAGCTTTCTGCATGATATGAGGTGTTTTTTGTGTTCGCAACAGCTTTTATCGTACCAGAGTCTAGGCTTTTGTTTTGAATGTCCACGTCTCTTTGCCCGCTTACGTTTCAGGCTAAATAGACAGTTCAACTTTGTAATAGATACATTTATACCAGAAATTCCCTGTTTTAAAATACTTGACAAATTTGATCTAATATCATCGGACTCGAACGCCGATACAAAAGCATCTTTTGCTGATTGTGACCATTTAAATGTTTCAGGGAAACGGTTCGTATTAACCTGTGAACGCCTACCCTTGATTCTCGTGAAATTACCTACTGTAATCATAAACCACAGTTGAGAATGATCCGAATGTGCTGTGGGATCTTCCGCGCGGAAATACGAGACCTTTGGGATGAGGTGTTCGCTGCACGCTAAAAACTAAAGTGTTAAAAACTACACTTGAAGTGTTGTATTTAACACTTACTGAGTGCTGAACTAGCACTTTGTTCAAGTATGGATATCCCAGAACTTGACAGGTGTTACAATAATACCACTTGACAACTGTAATGTCGCGACACTTAAAAGGAAACAACGCATATGACGTGGATCAGGCTCGAACTCTCGAGCCTGATCCGCGTCATTTGCGTTGAATCCTTTTAATTATGTACCCACCAAGGGCAAATCAAATTATGGACGATTCTGGAAGAACCACCAATGCTAGACACATGGGAAGTGACATCCATTCAAGTTTCAGATGTCTGACGATTGGATTGTAATGTCTAAGTGCTTAAAGCATTGCACTTTGAGTGTTAAAATCAAACCCTAAGAGTTAGAATGGGTTTAACACCTTGCAAGTGTCAGTTTTAACACTTTAGTTTTTAGTGTGTACACGCCATATGGGATGAGGTGTTCGCTACACGCCACATAATCTACTATTGAACAGCCAAGCGGCTGGAAGGATGTACACTTTCCCATATAATCGCCTTGTGTTCTACCATTAAGAATTACCTTAATCCAGCCTGTATGCACAAATCAATTAGTAATTTACCACAACGATTTGATTTCTCATCACAGCTGTTTCGCGGAGATATTACTTTATCTGTGGTGTAGTTGGGGATGTGGGTAAATTTATCTGCATGCGTTTTCGTCATTAGTTAAATCATCCGAAATACTTTCAGTACGGGCGTTTAATACGGGCGTTTAAATCTCCCTGTACGACAACACTTTCACGTGCTGAGTAAATGGCAACTTCCTTTTGAAGTATATCAAACATAGCAATATATTTTAAAGACAATCATTCTGCTATCTACTTTGATTCATATGGTTTACCACCAATGAATAAAGACATATACAATTTCATAGTGAAAAACACAGATTCCTGGACAATAAATACAATGAGACTACAAAGTGAATTTAGTGTTGTGTGTGGAATGTACTGTATATTTGTTTCAGATCATCTTGCAAAAGGATATGACTCAGAGACTGTTCTTACTATCAAATTTCATCCAAGGCATTACCAAGAAAACGACAGAGATGTTCTACATTGGTTTGAGCATAACTATAGACAATATTTAAAATGGGCGTGGTGGTAAGTTTCTAAAAATAATACATAATATTATAATAATAATGTATAAAGAAGTTAATATTTCCATCAAGCTACCTGAAGGCTTGACTGAGGGATTTTCCACTAACACGGGCGTAAAGTTGTGCTCTCAGCCCAAGACTTTTTAATGTATATGTTAACGATCTTCCGAATATATTTGACGACGAGTGTGAGGCCATTGATCTAAATGGTCGCAAGGTTCACTGTCTAATGTATGCGAATGATCTTGTTTTGATGTCCACCAGTAAAGATGGCCTCCAGAGTAAACTGAACCTACTAGGAACCTACCTCGACTCATGGCTATTAAAGCTTAACTCAGAAAAAAACAAAGATAATAGTATTTAATAATACTAATAAACATGGAACTTAATTATAACAAGAAGGACGCTAACTCCCTATGGCTCACCAACACACACAGGGGTTGCAAATCATAGCAGCTCCTCAATGATGCCACAAAATATATAATTCCAAATAACATCACACAAATAATTATTATACGGCAATAATTTTTAAATAGTTGCATAATAATAAGAGGGAGTTGTTAATTGAAAAAAATGTTTTGTTAGTAAATGAACGTAAGTAAATAAATAAAAAAAAGTTAAGAGAACAGTTTAAAACTCATAGGGTGGGGGGTTAAATAGTGGCAGAATGATAATAAGCACCATATAGAAGCAATATAAAGGTCGTGGGATAAAAAGGAGGGTGTCGGCAGCTGCCCTGAACAGAAACGTTAACACACTGAAAATGTCTAAATGTGAGCTAAACAGAAAAACTCAACGTTCAATAGTTGAAGAGAAATTTGAATTGAAATTCTGAAGACAAGGGTGAAACCATGGTACAATGATAATGAAGAACATATATGAGGAATATAAGCACCATGGAAAGAGAAGGAAGACAGCAGGTGACCTAAAACACTAAGTTAGACATGAAATTCTGGGCTAAACAGAAAAGTAAACGTAACTAAATGTTAAGAAAAAGGTTTAAAATACACCTGGGATGAAAAGGGTTTCGGCAGCTGACATAAACAAAAACTTTAATGCACTGAAAATGTCTAAGTGTGGGGTAAACAGGAAACTTAACATTAAAAATGGGATAAAAAATTTGAAGACATTCACTGGACAAGGGTTAAATGATACTAGAATGATAATAAGGAACATGTATGATGGATTATAAGCACCGTGGGAAGAGAAGGACAAGAACAAGAAGGACGCCAACGCCCTATAGCTCACCAACATTCCCCTTTGATAGTAACTTTGGAAAACACAAGAACTGTTTCAAACAGGCTCATAACATGCGACAAAGCTGACCTAAACACAACCTCTTAAAAGTAAAACACAGAAACTGATCTAAACACTAAGTTAAACATGAAATTCTGAGCTAAACAGAAAACTAAACGCAACTAAAAATGTCAAGAAAAATGTTTAAAATGCAGGGTATGAGGGGTTAATCATGGAACAATGATACTGAGGAACATGTATGATGAATATAACTACAATGGGAAGAGAAGGAGCACAGCAGCTAACCTAAACACTCAGTTAAACATGAAATTCCGAGCTAAACAGAAAACTAAATGCAAACAAAAATGTAAAGAAAAATGTTTAAAATACGGTGTATGAGGGGTTAATCATGGAACAATGATACTGAGGAACATGTATGACGAATATAAGTGCCATGGGAAGAGAAGTAGCACAGCAGCTGACCAAAACACCAAGTTAAACACGAAATTCCAAGCTAAACAGAAAACTAAACGCAACTAAAAATGTCAAGAAAAATGTTTAAAATGCAGAGTATGAGGGGTTAATCATGGAACAATGATACTGAGGAACATGTATGATGAATATAAGTGCCATGGGAAGAGGAGCACAGCAGCTGATCAAAACACTAAGTTAAACACGAAATTCCGTGCTAATGTTGTGTTGGTAGTGGGTGAAAAGAAGATAACTGTATCTTCATATAACATTTATTCGTACGGTATAGCATGAAATACGTGTAAAGTAAGCAAGTACATTTTCACAACACTGATTGTCAACAACCTCGTTTTCGAACCTAACTCGAGCATAATGAATTAGACTATACTCGAGTATAATGAATTATGCACCCAGTAATGCGTTTCACAAATACCACATTTCCCCCTTTCTTGAAAGAAAGTTTTTCATTAAGTAAAAATTATTGTATCAGCACATGTTTTTACTAAAGACAATTGTGTTCCCAATGTAAGAAAGTTGTTGTATCAGTGACAATCAAAATTCTAAGTTTTACATGTAACCAAAGTAATAAAGTAATACATCAATAAAAATTTTCAAAGTAATTTGTTTTCCTTTTTAAAAGAGCAAAATAACTATCAGCAATCTTAGAACCTTTTCCCTCTTAATGGAGAAAAAAAACCAACATACTACAGAAGCATTTTTTTCCATCAAGAGAAAGAAAATAAACTTTTTTGCTTGGCAAGTAATGCAACCTAGTACATGACATAGTCATTTAAGCACTGGGGAGTGTTGCGGAATAGAAGGAAAAGTTTATCGATCTAGGATCGTCAAGTTTGATTTTTCCACGTTGTGTTTACTGGGGGTTCTGTGAGGATCCACCAGCCCGTAGCATTTTGAGTTGTCTTACCAGACGATATCAGACACAGGCTCCAGATTCTGAGTTCCGTAACTTCACGAACTTGTCGTGTATAATACAACAGAAGACCAGTTCCAAGTTATCTACTATTTTATTTAAGATCAAAGATAATTCATCGCGACTAAAAGTCGTTGCCTCTGGCATCAACAAGCAATGTTACAAACAATCAAAGTTCATACCTTACACACTGTGGCGGCATCTAGGTTTCTTCTGGTGGAGCAGTCAGTGTTCTTTCAGGAGCCAGGAGACAACTTGTCTAAGCAGTCAGAAATTGGTGCTTATATTCACCAGATTTCTGATGCAGTACTTGGGGTACGTGACGACCGTCAGCAGTTTCTCCCTGACCTCAGGGAAACTGAGGGAAAGTCCCCTGACGTGGCAGTCGCCATTTTGTAGACTCTTATACCGCCATGCAGACTGTCGACGATCAGTCTGCATGTAGTCCATGGAATCTTGACTCTAAAATAGTATTCCGCCGGGCGCCAGTTAACCGGCAGAATGTCCCGGTGACTGATGCAAAAATGCAAGTCAGTGTCCCCAGTTCAATGGGGAGTTTCACCAGGTACAAGTTATGATTTGTTAGACAGTTCGAACACCAACATCCCAGTCATACTGCTGAATGTTATTGTCCCATCTGTCAACAAATCCTCGAATGTTACTGCTTTGTTGACGATACTGGCTAACAAAGGTATGCCTGGTATTGCCAACAGAACATTTAGCGTGTACCCACAGAATACGTCTGTACTCTGGTCGCCAGTTTATACAATTCCATGTAATTTCATTATATTATTTAATGCTGTTCCAAAACTATGAAAATCAGCATAAAAGTTAAATAAACTCGAGTCTATTGAATTTCCCGACAAAGACCCCAAGAGCTCGAGTGCTTACCCGAGCTGACAAGTGTAGTTAACCCCATGTGGGTTCACTTCGCAACAGGAGTAACACGGGGTCTCACACTGTGCCTCAGTGTAAGTGCCGGTTGGGGTTCATCATTTGGGATTTCTAATTTAGTTTGAACATCTGAGTTATCAATCATATGATCAGTAACTTCTAGAGTAGCATTGCTGGTGGTAGGGCTATCCACACAGAGTATTATTATTATTTTCACACAACATTCTACTTAATCTTGAGGCATTCCATACAGAATCGTCCTTGAGTTGAAAGGTATTCATTCCTTTTTGTGCAATGATTTGTGAATATCTCCCATAATGGGAACAACCTTTTTGAACATGCTTTGGGAGTTTTACTTGAACAAAATCACCTACATGAAACTTTGAATTTTTAGCACCAGATTTATGATCTCTGTAGTTTTTCATATATGTTTGATGCATTTGCACTCTTTGTTGAACAGATGTGTCTAATTGTTACTTGATTGGGAAGACATTTAACTATGTACGTAAGTCATGACCTATAAGTAATTTGCAGGTGTTTTACCAGCAGTTCTGTGAATGGTAGTATGATAAGCAAAAAGTATATCAGATGCTGCTTCTTTCCAGGATTGGTTGTCATTTTGTGCAGTTTGCAGTCCTTCTTTGAATACACGATTCCATCTTTCAACTTCTCCATTTGCTTCTGGGTGATAAACTACTGACTTGCAATGTTTAATGCCACAAGTCTTAAGAAAATCTCTAAATTGCATACTTGCGAACTCAGATCCATTATCTGATGTTATTTCATCAGGAAATCCAAATCTACAAAATAATGTTTTCAAGAATCTAATAATCACTTCCGAAGTAACTGGTGGTGCAAAACAAATCTCTGGCCACTTACTGTAACAGTCAATTAAGACAACTGCAAATCTACAACCTGCATGAGATGTACTAAAGGGTCCAATAATGTTAATTCCAAGTTTTTTCCACGGTCCCTTTGGGAAATGTAACTGGTTGCAGAGGGGGTTTAACAATTTTTACAGTTTTGTCAGCATGTTGACATGATGAGCAGTTACACACTTTCTGTTCAACACACATGTCATATTTAGGCCACCAGAATAGAGACCTTATTCTTTGTTTTATGGGAACAATGCCTTGATGGCCCTCATGTGCTAAATTTACAACATCGTTTATCAAAACATCAGGTAACACTATATGATCTGGTCCACGAATTATGCAGCCATGTGATTCCGCAAGTTCATCACGAAGATGAAATTAAGGTAATAAGTCAGAGTGAATGCTCTTTTTGGAAGGTCATCCTTGTTTAATGTATTTGATAACTTCCTGTAAAACAGTATCTTGCTTTGTTGCATCAGCAAGTTTTTCTAATGATATTGCAGTTGTTTCGGCCTGAAGAAAGGAAACAATTTCTTCTGATTCATTATATTTACACATATACTCATCCGAGTCATTCATTGTACTGTTAGGTAATGGTAACCGAGATAAAGCATCAGCTACACAATTTTGAATACCTGGACGATACTGAACTGTAAATTGATATTGCAAAAGACGAGTAGACCAGCGAGCCAGTCTCATAGGTTGTCCACCAAGGCCTTTGGAAGTGAGTAATGTTGTCAATGCTTGATGGTCTGTTCACAATTTAAAGTGCCTGCCATACAAGTATGTGTGCCTTTTTTCATACGCCCCTATGCAGGCGAGAGCCTCTTTTTAACTAACAGAATAATTTTTTTCCTGGTCAGTTAAAGTGCGAGATGCAAAAGCTACTGGAACTTCCTTGCCATTTTTTATTTGTGAAATCACAGCTCCAAGCCCGTAATTTGAAGCATCAGTAGTCACAATCGTTTCAAAAACAGGATTAAAAATGTGTAAAGTTGGGCTCTCTACAATTAGTTTCTTCAATTTTTCAAAACTAATTGAGCTTCCTTGCTCAGCAATGCTCTTAGTGGTTCACAAACATCGGCATATGAGGTGAGTCCCAAGAATGAACAGAGCGATGTAGCATCTTTTGGTGTGGGAGCACTGGCTATTGCCTCTAACAGATCTGGGTTGGGTTGTAGGCCTTCCACTGATATAATATGCCCCAAGTATTTTAGTTTACTGAGACCAAATTTACATTTGTCCAAACTTAAACAAAAACCATGCTCTCGTAGTCTTTGAAGCACGAGTTCAAGTTTGCTATCATGATCCTCTTGCGAGATACCACTAATGATAATGTCATCAATGTAAAAGCCACACCTGGTATTTTTTCTAAAACAATAGACATGAGTTTTTGAAAAGCTGAAGGCTCAGAAGCCAAACCGAAAGGACTCGTTTAAATCTAAAAACACCATCGTGAGTAATAAAATCTGTAAGGTTTCTACTTTCCTCATCAAGTTCTAATTGATAATAAGCAGATTTAAGATCCAGGGTAGACAAAATATTAGCCCCTTTTACTTTGTTGAAAATCTCTTCTAGAGTTGGTAAGGGGTACTGATCTTGAATAACCGATTTGTTTGGTTCTCTTAAATCAATGCAAATTCTGATTGGTTTATTTGGATTTGAGGATTTCTTGCTTGTAACCACAATTGGTGAAAGCCATTCTGACGCATCTATTGACTGTATAATACCTTCAGATTCAAGTCTTTTAATCTCTTCTGTAACTTCACTTTGAACAGACAAGGGTGGTCTGCAAAATTTTTGGACTACTGGCTTAACATCATTTCGAATTTTTACTTGGTGTTTAAACTGTTTTGCTAGTCCTCGTCCAGTGAAAACATCATTATAGTTCTCAAGAATGTTGGTGGTACCTTTCGAAATATTGCATGTTGAATTTGTCTGTACTTGTCTAATTTCAATATTTAATTTTTGCATCATATCAAGTTCAAGAATTGCAAAATCATTCTCAACAATATAAAATGTAGAGTTTTCTGTCACATCATTATATGTAGCAGGAATGTTCAAACACCCAATGACAGTTATAGAAGTTTGGTTATAAGACAGTAACTTAACATTTGTGTTCTGTAGTTCCCTAGTTTGAAAAGTATTCATTGTAAACTGTCATCGGTAAAATTGACACAACACTGCCTGTATCAACCATCATTTCAACTGGTACCCTTTCACCATTATTATTGAGTTCAACACTGCAGTAAATATATTTTTCCTGGTTAGGATCAGAAATGGAAAGAATAGTGTACTCAGAAGATGACTGAGCTGAAACAATGAACTTACAAGTGGCTGAATTTGAACTCCAACACATTTGAGCGAAGTGTCCCATTTTTGCACAATTTTTACAGCTAAGTGATCTTGCTTGGCATTTAGAGTCATTCGCGAGATGTTTTTCAGATCCGCATCTGGAACACTTTAATTTGTCAGTCGAAATATGTTTTTCTTTTTGGTAGTGCTTTTGTTTTGGCTCTGACAAGTGAAATTTGGCATTAGAATATTCATTTGCACTAGTATGAAATTTACTTTGAATTGCTTGGACAATAGGTGAATAACCACCCATGCATTTTGCTTCTTTGGTGGCCACTTCAATCTAGCGTGCAGTTTCCGACGTTTTATTTAAATCAAGTTTTGACTCGAGCAAAAGCCGTTCACGAATGCGATTGTTTATAGATTTTTCTATAATTTGATCCTGTATCATTTCCTCACCAAAATCTTTGAATTCACAATTTACGATTAAAGCACGTAAGGCTGCCACATATTCATCAGTTGTCTCATTGGGAAGTTACCCTCTCTGTCTGAATCTATAATGTTCTGCCACAGTATTAACAGTTGGAGTAAAATAATCATGTAGAGCTTTCAAAGTATCACTGCATGAATCTGAGGCTGGTTTCAAGGTGTAAAATAATCTTTGCCCTTCCACCCCTAAACAATGTAATAATAGAGCAGTTTTTCGGGTCTCTGGAAGTGTATCAGCACCTGATGCACACATATATGTCAAGAAGTTTTTTTCCATTGAGTCCAAGGTGTTGGGGGAGAACCTGAGTGGACAGAAAAAACGGAGGTGGAAAAATCGATGATTGCGCAAGAAAAGTTGCTTGACTTTGAGCAGGTAGAGTTTGTGATTCTTCTGTCATCTTTTAACCCTTTACCCAACGAATCGGCCGCATCCGCCCGCGTAATATGCATATCCAGTAGTTGAAAAAATATTATTTTTCAAAATATTTCAACAAAACCATATCATGTGACCCCTCGTTGGAACGAGCTCGTCGAGCTCGTTCCGAAGAGGGGTCACATGATATGGTTTTGTTGAAATTTTTTGAAAAATTTGAAAAAATGATATTTAAATTAATAAATTTTTATATCGTCTGCGTTGGGTAAAGGGTTAAGTAAAGGATGGAAATTTCAAGAAAAAGTTTATTCCTGCCAACATCAGCGATTGACGGTTTTCATTTTGGTATTTATATTTATCGGCATTTGAATGTTCATTCATTCAAGAAGTTTCTGTTAGAACTCATGATTGTAGCATCCTTGTCTTCAAACTTGTTGTGTTTGTAGTGGATGAATAGAAGATAACTGTATCTTCATATAACATTTATTTGTACGGTATAACACGAAATACATGTAAAGTAAGCAAGTACATTTTCACAACACTGATTGTCAACAACCTCGTTTTCGAACCAAACTCGAGCATAATGAATTAGACTATACTCAAGTATAATGAATTATGCACCCAGTAATGCGATTCACAAATACCACAGCAAAACAGAAAACTAAATGCAACTACAAATGTCAAGAAAAATGTTTAAAATGCGGGGTATGAGGGGTTAATCATGGAACGATGATACTGAGGAACACGTATGCTGAATATAAATGCCTTGGGAAGAGAAGGAGCACAGCAGCTGACCTAAACACTTAAACATGAAATTTTGAGCTAAACAGAAAACTAAACGCAACTAAAAATGTCAAGAAAAATTTTTAAAATGCAGGGAATGAGGGGTTAAATCATGGTAGAATGATAATAATCATCATATAGCAGCATTATAAAGGTCATGATATGGAAATAGGGCGAATAAGTGACCTAAACAGAAGCTTTAACATTATTGGACACGTACGCTGACGCCGACCGATCGATCCATGCCATAAGCTCACATAACTAAAGTTGATTATTAGCTCATGTGGTCAATACAAATATCTTGACGTATATTTCAAGCCCTCGGGCAAAATCGACGCCGATGTATTGGCCAATAAAGCACAAAAAGCCATTTACTAACTCCGACAAAAAATACCACTCAGCGCGAAATTAATGCCCATACGAGTAAGACGCTTTTCAACAGTCTCATACGTCCCATCCTGACTGTGGGGCGTTGAGAAGCTAAGTCTTGTTCAGATAAGTAATAATCAAGATATACATCAGAAATATGACAAAAGCAAATACGATCGAATCCAGACTAAATTTCATAAAAAAAATATTAGGCGTAACAAAGTACACCAGCAGTACAGCTGTGAGAGGTGAATTAGGGATATACCCTATTGATATTTTTATCATTAAACAAATGTTAGTTACTGGCTTCGCTACACGATATGCCATCCGAGTCTCTAACAGCCGCATGCCTCAGTGAGGCTTACCAGTCAGAAACTAATTCCTGGATAAATGCGGTTAAAAACATTCTGCTTAGCCTCAATTTTGATCACGTGTGGCATAATCAAGCTACTTTTGATACCAAGAAATTGATATTTTCCTTGGAGAAGTCTCTGAAAGATAAATATGTAACTTGGTGGTTGTCGAATTTATGAAATTCCACTAAATTCGCATTCTATAGAACGGTGAAGGATTCTTTTACAATGGAAGAATATCTTTTGATGGAAAAGGACAGTGCGACCAGACACACCTTTACAAAACTAAGGATAAGTGCACATAGATTAGCGTTTGAGATTGGTTGGCATACCAGACCACCTATTCCATCCGAAGAAAGATTTTGCCCGTTTTGTGATAATACAGTTAAAACTAGAAGTCATGTCACGAACTGTGCGCTTATCTAGGCTTAATTGCGCGTTGGAATTGCGGTCACCCGGAGGTCCATTGGCTGAAACATTGCTTGTACACAGGCCATATGTTCAGAATGTGATAGCCTTACTACTGTCATAACGCGTAGATGAACGCGCAGATAGACGTGCTATTTGTGCGCATTTCATGACAGGACTTCTAGTTTTAACTGTAAGGTAGAGGACAAGATCCATTTTCTGTTTGAGTGCTCTCTCTACTCTGGCGACAGACAAGCAATCCTACAGGAAATTGAACCCATTCTACCCAGCGTTAATGGCATGTGTCACAAGGATCTAGCAAAGGCGTTAATCGGATCTTTTGATTCTGACATAACAGCTAAAGTCATGCGGTATGTCCATAATTCATTTAACTGGTAGAGCGCTGGAAGCCCATTTTTGGGCTTTATCCTGAAGTACAGGTACCACAGCTTAAAGGCTTGATATTTTGTGGATGTGCTTCAATTAATTCTTGATGTGATATTATTCAGTCTGGATGGAATTGCCCTGCTACAATTTATGGGAGAGTGCCTGTAGGCACTCTCCCATTAATTGTATCAAGGCAATAACATGTGAACAAACTTTTAACAACCCCAAAAACTTAGCACTCTACCAGTTAAAAAAACGCGTGGATGCCCAGACAACTGCAAAAAGTTTTAAAAAAAATTAATAAAATGAAAAGAGTCAAAATATTGCTAGTATCGGGTACATATATTCCCATTTTAAAAGTTTTATTGTATGGTTGTATTTTGTCTGTTTGTTTTTTATTTTTTGTACTTGTATTCACATTGTTAGTTGTCATACACCCATGTACGGGAATGAAAGACAATAAAGTATTATTATTGTAAACAGAACTGCAAAGGTATTGTTCCATTATACTTTTGATTTTGTTTTAGTTTGTTCTTGTTTTTTTTCATTCAGACAGTAAATGAGAGAAAGAATACTTTCATTCAGTTTTTTCAAACATGTCGACAGTGGCGGCACCAGAGTTACAAAAGTGAGGGGGTACAGTTGTGGATTGTGCAGCGCCGAGCTGGGGTGGTCTTCGGGAGGGGTCCTCTCTCTAAGTTGAGAAATTTTTTAACTGTTTTGCAACAAAATCATGCGAATATGGATATCATTGGAACCGGCTGAACAAGCCGGTTCCAATGATATTCATATTTGCATGATTTCAGTGAGTTATACCTTTCAGAATTTTTCTAAAATATTTAATTTTATTTATTTTTTTAAAATTGCTGTAGGCTGAATTCCAAACGGATGCCTTACACGCTCTCGATTCTAGCATTCGTCGAATACTCTTAAGCACTTTGTTTCAGTCCGTTTAAACGCGGCATGCCTTGTTGCAATTTGGACCCTCGACTCTTGTTTGTTGTTTGCAGTTAGCGTGTGTGTGTGTGGGGGGGGGGGGGGGGGGGGGAGGGAAATATAATTTCAAAACTTCTCTGATTTAGTGCACTTGGGAATATGGGATTATGCTCACCGACAATTTACACCGCAACGTTCAATACAACAAAAATTAAAATGATAGTATTGTTTTACTACGCTTGGCGAAAAAAGTGAAGGGGTAAGTACCCCCACATACCCCTCCATGGCGCCGCCACTGCATGTCGATGTAAATAGGTTTATTCATGGATTGGTAAACTCATATTTTGGTGCACATATGTTCAGTTCATGACAATATATTGAATTAACTACAAATAAATTTCTGTTATTTGTTAAAACTTCTGTGACAGTTTTATCGATTTGTCAGGTTAGTCCTATAATCCTTTTTCATCACCGCCTCCCACACTTCCCATCAGTAAAATTGAGTTGAGAGTCACTTCTCTCTTTTATTGTGAGTAGGTTAATATTGTATGCACCTCTATCAAATTTTATATTTTGAAAAAGACTCTTTTCAAAATGTGAAAAGTTGATAAACAATCATCTAATCATAAACATTTTACACCAAGAGAGTGGTGGCCGAGTGGATAAGTGCGCTGGTCTCTCATGCCAGAGGTCCCGGGATCGATCCCCGGTCGGGGAAAGTTCTCGAGGTGTCCGAACACTCTCTGCCACCATCAATTGTGGGGTTGATGCTGTCACAGCGTACCGTCCTATCAGGTGGGGACGTAAAATGGCTGTCCTCTGTGCGGAGAGAGACACACTCCGTGCAGGCTAAAGATCTCTTCATAGTATTCGAGAAGAGCTAGGCCACGAAGTTGCCGCTATGAAGGTCATCCCACACACCTACGCCATTGGAGCCAAGGAGAGGCGTTAATATAAGTTGCATAACTTGTTCGCCAATCCTTGTAAAACAAATAAGATTAAATTAAATAAATAAATTTTACACCTAAAACAACTGTCACTGAATGTTTGACCACAACGCTTCCAGCAAGTTTTTTAAATTTTGTTTTCTTCTGAGCTTTTGTAAAAAGCAGAGAAGTAGAAACAAGATATCCTAAAACAGTTTGACAAAATGGTGTCAAGAGTCACTTCTCTTTTTACTGCGAGTGCTAGGTTAATATTGTATGCATTTCTATCAAATTTCATATTTTGAAAAAAACTCTTTTCAAAATGTGAAATGGTGATAGACAATTATAAAACCATAAATATTTAAAACAACTTGAGAGTTTATCCACAACATGTGCCATTAAGTTTTTTTCATTTTGTTTTCTCTTTTTAGCTTTCCTAAAAAGCAAAGAAGTAGAAACAAGATATCCTAAAACCATTTTGGCATAAAATGTTGCAAATTCGCTCGAGTGCATCCAAGATTGTATATCAATGGACGAATTTTGCCAGCACTCAGGCTATATCACGGGGGAGAAACTGTTCCATGAAAGAGACTCCTGTTCCGACTTTACAGACGGTTTGCTTGCGATTAAATCTCCAGTTCGTTACCGACTTTGGCCGTTTTTCATCAACAGATGAAGAAAATATGGTGAGTATTCTATAGATATAATGTTTCTTGAATGGAAGATCGTTTCTCCGGCAGGTAAAAAGGTACACCATGTCACATTGTCATAAGCTATAGATCATTATCTAAGTTTACACAGTAAAAATGTCCACGATCACTAGATTTTCACTGAAAAAAAAATTAAAGACTGGTGAGACGCCGACATTTTAGAGACAACTTGATGTTACAGAGCTGAACAGTTTCACCTAGCAGTACAAAAATACCTTGTTTTAATATTGTATGCAAATTTAGAATGAACAGTCGAAACGTAATCCTATACAATGCTATCAAGTTGAACCTCGTGTAAGCTACAGTTCGCTAAAGGTGAAGATCCAGTTCGCTCAACAAAACATAGGCTCCAGTTCACTTCACTGAAAATCGTCCATTTATCTTCGCAGCATAATTGACGATTTCAACAACGATATTGTGAGCAATATTGTGTTGATTCACCCGAGCACGACCACATTTTGTTTAAAATTGTCATATAAGCGACCAGGACCGCTGTGGATACGTTTTGCAATAATTTTGTGACATTAAACTACTGAGTTTAATTTTATATATACATCATAATTCACAATGTCACAATGTGCCTGCTCAAACAATCGTTTTCTCCACCCAATATTTATTACACTAGTCTTTGCAGGCCTGCTTACCAATTTTGCAACAAGCCGTGTGATACTATACATGTTTCGTTGCATGGTTTTGAGTTCGAGACGCAGATTTATCAACTTTTAAAGGTGGATAAATCCTCATGTCAATCTCAAAATTAAGCAGCAATCATTTTATGAATATGGCCTCGGCAATACAGTTCACGTGATAGCCCCGCTAAAGTACTTTTGTAGAAACAAATTGGGGATTGGGCAGACAATTAGATTTTATGACCTTTTAGTTTCTATAGGATTTTATGGGATAAAGTTGGAGTCATATAATACAAGTTGCTATATATGTAGCTTTTATATATTATAATATATTGGATTTTTGTTTGGGCTACAGTATATATTAAGTGGGAGCAGGCGATCCATCAAATCTTGGAAACTCTTGTGACAAAGCAAACCGATCTGATCAGTAGTGAACTGGCGCGTTTTGCATGAATGTTTAGAGCTCAAAATCTCGGTCGTCCGGATCCCTTGGGTTGCTGTCGAACCTAAAATATGCCGAGAGTGATTATATCTTGCCGGATATCCCAGATTTCATTGAAGAAAATAGTTATATGGAAGAAAACGAGGCTTACAAAATTACTGTATAGACAATGGGATTTCTGTACAAAATATAGCTTCTGTTAAAACGCATGGCAACTTTACAATTTGTCCCCTTTGTTTCATCTTGTCCTTCAAATGGACAGCGGAGATGTAGTTTTATATGAAACGAAACTTATTTGACTCAAATGATGTTAATATGTACCTGCAATCTTCCATTTTTCAACTTTCTGTCAGAAATTCATTCGCTAGCGAACTGTAACAAATCGGTAAAGAACTTTTTAAAAAGTCGGAACAGGAGTCTCTTTCATGGAACAGTTCCTCCCCCGTGGGCTATACAAAAATCTGCATTCAAATTTTATTATGTTTAACTTTTTGTTTCAAAAACATAGCTTATGACCCTTCATTGGAACGAGCTAGTGGATATTGAGTCGTTCCATTGAGGGGTCCCAAGCTCTGTTTTGAGATAAAAAAAAATTCAAATTTTTAGTTATTAAAGAATTTATCTTGCAAGTGCCACCTGGTCCTGTAGGCCGGTGGAGACTAATGGATCGCCGGGTTTATTTTCCTAGCATTTGGTACGTTTTTTCTTGGAAACAGTATGTTTATTTTCGTGGCTGGAAACTAGGTAGACTGATAACATTTTGGCCAGACGCTGTCGTCTGTATGTTGGTGTTTTGGTAATAATAATTCTCCCCAGCCAGCATGGGTTTCTTTTAAATAGATGCGTCAAATGCTTCGGCTCTTTGCCAGATTAATAAGTAAATTAGCCTTGGAAAAGGTGCTGAAGATATGACATACCAGTATACAATTAAGCTCAATTAGTTACTTCTGTTCAGTGGCGTGTTAAATTAAATCGTTTGTTTGTTGTTAATCCCCAAAGCCTACGCCAAAGTCTCCATTCAAATTTTATTACACTTCCAATTTTTCTCTAAAAAAAACATAACTTATGACCCATCGCCGGAATGAGCTCGCTAATCGCGATTCGCTGTTTTACTGGTAAATAAGTAAATAAATCACGAGTCGTTCCAATGAGGGGCCACAAGCTATGTTTAGAGACAAAATTGGAAATTGGTAGTTGTAATCCTAGAATTTATTTTGTAAGTGTCACCCGTGGGGTCCACGTTGGGTTAAGGGACAACCGGAATGATCCTGTGGTTCCCCGCAGTTGTAGTTCATGAAGTTCTTTAAAAAAAGAAGAGTGGGGGGGGGGGGGGGGCGGAGTAGTAGCATTAATTATCCACATCATAGTATGATGCCGTAACATTATCACCGAGTTAGGACGAGAACGGTTTGAGTTTGGCCGAATTGAATAGTGCATGCGTTTTAGTCCTACTCTTTTAAAATCCCCCCCCCCCCAAAAAAAAAAAAGAAAAAAGACAAAAAGAATGGGAGCCAAAACTCGTTTTATCACCTATATCAGTCACCGCTGATATGACCGATTCCCTGGGTTGAATAAGATGTCACGACGGTGTTCTCGTGACCATAAACTCTAATAATGTATTCCTGGGAGGCGCCATTTCGTTCCCGTGGGGACACACTTCATCGATCGGAATGGTCCCGAGTTGAATTTTGATACCGTGTTTTAAAGTAGCTCTGTGAAAAAGATAAGAGAAGCACGGAGCGGTTTTACCCGAATTGGATCTGATCCGTATTTTGAAGATAATCCCCCCTCAGCACCCCCCCCCCCCCCCCAATCCCCCGTGCCTGGCGTTAAATAGCGGCTGTCAGATAGAATAAAAATGCGTTTTAATTTAACATTTGGGCGGAATGTGATGTTATATCCCGGGCGAAAAGCAGATAAATTGCCAGTATGTTCAAACAGAAAAATGTGTAGTTATCTGTACCCGTCCGTTTCGGTTGAGCATCAGAATGTTTTTTTCAACAACAATGACCTCGATTAAGCGAGTTCAGATTATTTCATTTTTTTAAGATAAGATAAACTTTATTGCAAAAATACACCCTAATAGGGCAGTATGCAAAGTGATAAAGATATATATCAATAACAAAACAAGGACCAGTTATAAAAGTTCATGCTAAAATATACAACCAATGAGTAATGAAGCAAAGCTTCCTCGAAAAACGTACAAAATGTGAGATTTGAGTATTAATTTTCAATGCGTTGATCAAAGAGTTTGCGCACGGCACTGCAGATCACATTACACAGACCTTGACTAGCATTTTCCATTATATATAAAAACTTTTCGGAATTACTCTTTTGAAGAAAGGTATTGTCTAAGGAGTTGATGTTCTTCCATACTTCTTCTCTAATGCTGGAGTAGTGTGTACATGATATGATAAAGTGAAATTCATCTTCAATCACACCCAAACTACAGAAAGCGCATACACGATCAGCAACGGGGGTAGGTGCCTGCCCTTCTCAGTAGCTAGCGAGTGATTGCTAATACGGAGACGTGTAAATAAATACCTATTTTTCGATGAATGTGTGTATGTGAGATATGGTTCAAGATCAAATTTATTCTTAAACATTCTGTACGTGCGGAGTTTATTATTTCCACATGGGCCTTGATCTTCAAAAAAGGTCGCTGATGAACAAGTCGAGGTGATTGTCTTGAAGTTTTCTAAGGTTAACATCTACGTCCCCCGGAGTGAACTCAGTGAATATCTCCAACTTTCCTTCCGAATTGCCCAAACGGACAAGATCGTTATTTTTGGTGCCTAAGGAATCAGTTGACTTGCACTCGAGCGCTTCAGCGTAAGCATTCCTCAAAATACAGTTCGGTCCTGACTGGAGCTTTATGGCATATTTGAGCATTCGAATCGCAGCGAAGATGAACAAGGGAAATTGGCCGAGTTCAGCGTGTGGCATAGCTTTTCGGTTCACACCACGCACTGTTTTACAGAACTGCACGTGGACATTTTCACACGGCGTATTACTATCGTAATTAAGCTCTGGGAACCATACTTCACAGCCGTACAATAAAATAAGTTTTACCAGCATATTGAATAGACTGATATACGTCTTTACTGGTGGGACATATGTTTTTGAAAAATCACGTTGCAGCTTGTACAGAACTTTCAAGCTTTCGTTTTGAGACATTTCTGAGCGTATTTCAGCCCTCCATTCCGATGAAATAGCAAACCGAGATACGTTTTCTCTTCACAGACTTCAAGCCTATCTTTCTTGTAATGGAAGAAATGTTCCTTTTTCGCCCTTCTCTTTTCAAACTTAATAATTTTAGTTTTAGCTGTATTAACTGGCAGCATGTTCACTGAAGAGAATAGATGTCATGTAAATCCAATAGATGGAAGAGCCACACTGCTTCATGGGATCGTCAAAATTCGCATTAGATTTGTTAGAACACAAAACGTGAATTATTGGACCAATTTTCAAATTTAAAGGATTTTTTTAATACAGAAAATCCCCCCCCCCGCACCCCCAACCCCCCAAAAATATATTTTTATACTGTACCAATGACCCAGACATAGCTGGTGCTAACTCTTAAAATTCTAGGGCCAAACACAAATTTTGCCCCCCAATCCCCAAAATTTGCATCTAAAACCAAAAGAAATCATGTCCTGAAGGTCCTCCATACTTTGCTTCACTGCGTATGCGCAGTGTCAAGGTCAAGGACGTCCCGAAATTGGCGCCAATTATCATTCTTTGTTTGGCCCTTCATCAGTTCACATCTGACTGATATTTGTGCTTGTAAATCTCAGTTTAAATGATGCCAGACACATAAATATTAGAGAAATGGTGGATCTAAAGAGGATATAGAAGGAGGAGAGGAAAAATGAGTGACAGAAAATATTCAGGGCTGTAACTTAGAATTTTTTAATGAAATGATGTTAAGTTGCCTATTTTCGAGGCATGGGCCTGTTGTTGTCATTCTTGCTATAAAGTTTCACTGTTTGTTCAGTGTTTCCTCTCTCCTTTTCCTTTAAGTCCCCCCTTGCTATTCTCCCATGCTTTTGGCATATTTTTGAGTAATATTATTACTAAAATTTCTTGGGAGATTTAGCTTGGTAACAGAATGAATTCTGTTCTTTTCCCCATGTTTACGTTCTCACCCATGGGTGTTTAGGCGTAGTGTTCTGCATCTACCATCTGATGTTCTGCAGTTTCTTCCCTGGAAGTCTCTGTTTTGCATCAGATAGTGTATTATTGGTAACTGATTTCGGGCCAGGGTTATCAGTGCCTGGAGTCATGTTTCTGGTGTTTATACACTTCTTGTTTACATTGGCAACAGTCTCTGTGGAGGGGGATTTTTTGTCTTTGTACTAGTTTAATCATTACAAGATACATTATTATTATTATACGTAAGTGTTGCATTAATTTTTTTGTAATATTTTAAAAAATGTTGTCCTCACTTAGGCCTTTTGGGATCCATTGGGGCTCAACGTTACTTTTCAGAAACTTGGGCTTCGCTGAAAAAATATTTTTTCAATTTTTTTTTTTGATTTCAATTATTTTTTCTATGTCAATGGATCATGTTATTATGTATCTTTGTTTTCAGGTGTTCGTGCGAGTACTAGGACTTTTTGTTTTCTTTTCACAATGAAAGGATATTGTTCAAATTGTAATAAGAGGAAATCTTCCTCTGACTTTCATGATCATTGTATTAATTGTAGTCAGTGTACTCGCACTAACTCCTGTTCAGTATGTGTATATTGGGATGACAAACATTGGAAACGTGTGTTACGGTATGTTGTTAGCGGGGAAAGGGCCATGCCGGTCATGGGCGCAGATCATGGGGGGACGGGGGGGGGGGGGGAACACGTCCCCCCCGATCTCATCAAGAGGGTGACATGGTATGCCATGTCCCCCCCCCCCCACCACTGGGGGGCATGGTATGACATGTCCCCCACTATGCTCCCCACTGCTGCACCCTCTCATCAATTTTGTTTGAATAATTTTGAAACGTGGAGACTCAGAACACGTGCGAATCGCTTGTTAGCCCATTGTGGGTTAACCAGGCCCGTCGGAACCGGGGAGGGGGGGGGGGGGACTGCAGCCACCCCAATAATTTGCTCTTGTGTCATCGTCAGTTTATCCACGCTGGGAGCAACCGATGTTAAATATCCACAACTAAGTCCAATTTGAATAAAACAGAGTCAATCAACTACGGATACGGGGGTGGGGGGGGGGGGGGTGGGCAGTCGTAACTAGACTCATACAGTAACACAACGTAGGTTTTTTGTCGGCGTAAAAGCTTATCTTTTGGGCCCAAATATCAACATTGGGAATTCCACTGTGTTGCGTCAGCTTGCATGCGGTGACGTTGTAACTGGGAATCCTACAGCTTCACTCAGTATAATAACGTGCTGTTGTGTCGACAGTGGGTAGAAAACTACCTCCTCCTGTTACAGAGCAAACAAACTTCAGCTCATTTTTATAGTCAAATGTGCAAAAGTTTTGAGCAATTCCATTGGCAGCTTAGAAGACCACGGCAACCGTTGGCGTAATGATAAAGCCAACGAATCCACCACAAGGCCTGACTGTTGTTTAGCATGAAGGAATGGTGCCACAGCCTGCAGGTGAGCCGTGTGAGAACCATCCCCAAAATGTTATGGGGTTCTCTTGGGATTTTTGAAACATTTCCTTTAAAAAAACAACTTTTGTCATTTAAAAAAAGCAAGAGGTTTTTGCTTCAAAAGCTACCAGAATGCTTCCTTTGATTGTCCTTTTCAAAAAATTTTCTCGGGGGGTAGGGAGGGTGGGGGTTACCCCATCCCGCCACCCACCCATCCACCCCCACCCACCCCCTCCCCCGCAAGAAGCCTTCGGCATCTGGATACCCCATACCCCTTTAGTATCAGTCAGGTCACCGAAGTTAGCAATATCAGCCCCCCCAATATAAATTTCGTTCCGACGGGCCTCTTAACTCTGTATAAATGACGCATTTGCACCAGTCAACTCACTTCTGACGTCATACACTCCGCGTGCACAGTCTAATTCTAGACGTTGGAACCGCGAAATCCTCTTGTTTGGTATTTTCCGTGAATAGGACCTGAAATGGCACAAAAAAAACTCCAAGATTTTTTTCCAAAACGAAAGATTAAAGGCGATAACGATAGTTCCACCGCCGAAAATGACACACAAATCGTAGGAGAATCATCGCAGAAGAGAATCTGAAGAGAAAGAACAGGAATCTATATGCCTTCGTTACGTTAATTCAAAATTCGAGGTCAAGGAAGAGTTTATCGGCTTGTATGAGGTTCCTTCGACCACAGGACTTGCACTAGCAAAATTATGGTTAAAGATGTCTTTATCCGACTGAACTTAGACATATCTAATCTTCGCGCACAAACATACGACGGCGCTAGTAATGTAGCTGTTGAATACAAAGGGTGCCAAGCGAAAATAAAAGCCGAGCAACCATTAGCTCTGTACACTCATTGTGGGGCCCACGTTTCTCATCTGGTAACAGCACACTCGATCGCCGAAGCTTCGTTTGTTCGAGAGTCCCTGGATTGTATTCACGAGCTTGGAAATTTGTATAGGAAATCTGGCAAGTTCAAGCAGCTGTACATGAATATTCATGAAGATTTTGACTCCCCATCTCCAAGTTCACTGAAACCAATTTGTCCTACACGGTGGCTCACTCGGAAATCGGCGGTTGTGTCAGTTAAAGACAACCATTCTGAAATATCAGATGCGTTGAAAGAAGCTGCAGCCAATTTCGGAAACAACGTGGCTGTCCGTGCCAGTGGTTTATACGCCGTTTTATCCACCGCCAAATGCATGCTCGGAATACGTGCAGCGCTACCTGTCTTGAGATGCTTAGAAGGTTTTAACAAAGTCTTGCAAGGTAAGGACCAGACGGTTTCTGGCATTCTGGATTCAGCCCAACGCATCAAACAAGAACTGAATACATTCCGAACAGAGCAATATTTCAGTCTGATAGTTGATACCGTTAATAACGACATCGAGAAATATGACCTGGATGAATTTGTGCTCCCAAGGAGGAGAAAGTTACCCAAGCGCCTTGATGGTGGTGAAGTTTCGCATCAGGCTGATACTGTGGAAGGTTTTTATCGACCAGATTTTTTCAAAATAATTGATGCTGCAGTTAGCAACATTGACAAATATTTCACCTCAACTGACTTGAATCCGTATGGTCAGCTTACCAAAATGCTCACATGTGGTGACTTCAACGAAGCCATTGCTGAAAAATACCCCGAGTTTTGTCCTGAGTTGAAAGATGAACTAAGTTTCTTCAAGCGCCAGTTTCCGGTTGATGATGTTAGTTGTATTCACCAGGTGTTCATCAACATGTCCCCTGATGTTCGTAAAATGTTTCCGAGTGTTGAGAAATTGTTTCGGGCTATACTGCTCTGTCCTGCGTGTTCTTGCACTGCTGAACGTTCTTTCAGCTCACTCAGGCGCATTAAAACGTGGCTCCGTAATACGATGAATCAAGATCGCTTGAACTTCCTAATGGTTTGTGCTGTACACAGCGATATATTGGACAAACTAGACAACAAACTGATTGCTCAACTCTTCATTAGAAACCATTCTTCCAGAATAAAGGTTTTCGGCAAAGTTTGAAAGAATCTGTCCTATAGTATGCATCGTACTATTTTCCTGCATTGAACAACCGTGAAACATATTGGAAGTATAGTATCTATAACTGTAAAAATAAAACTCGTGCATGGAGCATTTCCAGTGTATATTCACTCTTGGTGTCGACTAATTTGTTCGTTTAGCGTTGATGTGCTGATAATATAAGTTTCGACTTTGATTCTGTTTCTTTATCCGCAATTGATTGAGTGCTCATAAACAACAGTTATGTGAAATTTAATAATTGCGAGACACATAGGGTGTCCCACCCCGCTCCGCCCCTTAGCGTTATAATAGACCCATGTAAATTAGGGCCATAGGCCCTAATTTACATGGGTCTATTATAATGCTAAGGGGTCGGGCGACTGTCCCACCAGCCCCTGTATCCACCCTTGATTGAGTGTCCATGGATTTGCTCCTACGACCTGCCTTGACCCCCCCCCTCCCCGCCTTCCTTTCACAGGGATGAAGTAGCCATGGGAACTCCATTTTTGATTATTGTCTTTCATTTATTTCCCCATTTTAGTATCTGAACATTGTGATACTTGTCTTAGATTAAAAACTGTTTTATTTTCAATCATTTATGCATCAGATACCTGAATGATTGAAAATAAATCAGTCTTTGAAATAGAGCTTCAAAAAGATCAGCTCAATTTTGAAGTCGGGAATACTCTACATACCTCCACGGCTACACAATATTCAAATTAACCCTTTACCTAACAAAACAATCAAAACACCTAGACAATTAGCCTAAGACTTAATCTACCTAAAAAGTTTTTGTATCTTCACAATAAAATCATAAAATTGGATGTCATTGGACCCGGGTAAATGAGCTGGTTCCGGTAATATCCACATTTATATGGTTTTATCGAAAACATAATTTCTTTAAAATTATGAAATTTCGTATGTGGTTGGGTAAAGGATTAACCCCCGTCACTCTGGTGTTAGAATCTCAAATTTCCCATCTTAGCTCATTACTACCTTCTTTGTCAAAAGTTAAACTATTTATATTTTGATTGACAGAGCTTATCGTGCTCTGCCAATCAAAACATAAATTGTTGAATATTTGACTACTCCAAAGGAGATAACCATGGATAAACATGGACCAAGAGATGAGTAAATCCTACTTCAGAATGGGGTAGGTTAATCTCTCCCATGCAAATACAGTCACGGGCCATCTCAAAGCCCCCTCCCCCACCCTACCCCTGAACATTCCGAAAGGAATGCAGTTTGTATATGTAGTCAACCACACATGATGTTCGGGCGCGGGCTAGCTATAAATTAAAACATTCAGACTCCATTTTGCCTTTCTAGTTACCCCTCCTACGTCTTCCAGTGTTCCTGCAATCAGATATTCAGAACGAAAAGCGTCACTTCTGTAAGGCCAATTTGGGAAATTTGACAGCATGTACAATCATAAAACGCTCCAGCTGGAATAACAAATGCCAGTATTAAGAACTACTATAATCAGGGGCGTAGATACCCGGGGGGGGGGGGGGGGGGGCACGTGCCCCCTCTCCCCACTTTTTCCGTGTTTTGGTGAAAATAATAGGCCTCGTAGTGAACTCTCTTACAAACATACATGTCTGTGATTTTGTACTAGTGTTGGCTGCATGTATAACCAGCCAACACTGTCAAATTTGTCTTTGTATTACATGCACACCAGTGTAACTTACACTGCCTCACTGGTGTCTATGCAGTACCAAGACAAATTCAGTTTATTGGTTGCGGTTTCTATGAACCTATAGAGGCATGATCAGGCATCTGTTCCATCGGATACATTTCCTTTGCGTAAATTTTGCAAATCCTGTATCACTAGGATGCAGCATTTGCATAATTCACGGGAAGGAAGTACCAGCATCTTTAAAAATTCCCAACATGCTGTTAAAAAATCGACCTTTTCTATTGAAGAAAACAATAAGATTTTCATCCCAAAAGCCACCAGAATGCACCATTTGATACCTCTGTTTTAAAAATTTTCTCGAAAAGACACCCCCCCCCCCCCCCCGCCCCCCCTCCCCACCTCATTCACTTCACACCTTCAGCACTCGTGTCAGATGCCTTTAAATCTGCTGCTCAGCCATATCATTCAATAATCAGAAATGTGTCCCCCAACATTCAGAAATGTGTGCCCCCCCCCCCCCCCCAACATTCAAATGCTCCCTACGCCACTGATTATAACAGAACCGCTGGCGATTTTGTCTCAGTCCAGGCATTCTACAGCAATTGCATTTTAATTTTTCTTCCAGAGGAGATAACCATGAATAAACATGGACCAAGAGATGAGTAAATCCTACTTCAGAATGGGGTAGGTTAATCTCTCCCATGCAAATACAGTCACGGGCCATCTCAAAGCCCCCTCCCCCACCCTACCCCTGAACATTCCGAAAGGAATGCAGTTTGTATATGTAGTCAACCACACATGATGTTCGGGCGCGGGCTAGCTATAAATTAAAACATTCAGACTCCATTTTGCCTTTCTAGTTACCCCTCCTACGTCTTCCAGTGTTCCTGCAATCAGATATTCAGAACGAAAAGCGTCACTTCTGTAAGGCCAATTTGGAAAATTTGACAGCATGTACAATCATAAAACGCTCCAGCTGGAATAACAAATGCCAGTATTAAGAACTACTATAATCAGGGGCGTAGATACCGGGGGGGGGGGGGGCACGTGCCCCCTCCCCCCACTTTTTCCGTGTTTTGGTGAAAATAATAGGCCTCGTAGTGAACTCTCTTACAAACATACATGTCTGTGATTTTGCACTAGTGTTGGCTGCATGTATAACCAGCCAACACTGTCAAATTTGTCTTTGTATTACATGCACACCAGTGTAACTTACACTGCCTCACTGGTGTCTATGCAGTACCAAGACAAATTCAGTTTATTGGTTGCGGTTTCTATGAACCTATAGAGGCATGATCAGGCATCTGTTCCATCGGATACATTTCCTTTGCGTAAATTTCGCAAATCCTGTATCACTAGGATGCAGCATTTGCATAATTCTCGGGAAGGAAGTGCCAGCATCTTTAAAAATTCCCAACATGCTGTTAAAAAATCGACCTTTTCTATTGAAGAAAACAATAAGATTTTCATCCCAAAAGCCACCAGAATGCACCATTTGATACCTCTGTTTTAAAAATTTTCTCGAAATGACACCCCCCCCCCCCCCCCCCCACCTCATTCACTTCACACCTTCAGCACTCGTGTCAGATGCCTTTAAATCTGCTGCTCAGCCATATCATTCAACAATCAGAAATGTGTCCCCCAACATTCAGAAATGTGTGCCCCCCCCCCCCCCCCCCCCAACATTCAAATGCTCCCTACGCCACTGATTATAACAGAACCGCTGGCGATTTTGTCTCAGTCCAGGCATTTTACAGCAATTGCATTTTAATTTTTCTTCCCACACATGCATATGTAATGTTTGGGGTTTATGATTATCGGGTTATAATATAACAATACCATGATTTTGGAAGGCATTGCAGTTTATTAATGGCTCGACACAAATGACTAACAGCCCGACAGCTTATAAGCGGCCCGAGACGTAGTCGAGGGCCGCTAATAAGGTGAAGGGATGTTTATATTGTTTGGCGGGCCGTTAATAAACCTCAATGGCCGACAAATTCATGTTATTAGGCCTACTGTTATTACCACTACTGTCAGTAAATACTGTAAATGACTAAACTTGAAGTGGGCGAAAATATAAATTATAATGTTACAGTGAAAAAGTTACAATTGATAATACATCAATTTTAATAAACTTAGTAGAATGTCAATGCGAGATTCACTTCTGATACACGTTCAACTAGTCCAAACTTGGACCCACAGTTCGTAATATAATTTTGGGGTTGGTACGGCCTGTACTGTAGCCGTATCAACCACAAAAATTATATTACGGACTATGTCTGTGGGTCCATGTTTGGACTGACGTAACGTTCAACGAACAGTTGTTCAACACTGCGCCTTCAAATAAGTTGTTACTCAGCCAGACACAGCTGTGGGTTGCACGAATGCATAAGCAGCAAAACTATTTCATATCGGAATATCAGTGTTGCAGACAGAATTCTTATGCAGAGAGAGTAATAGGCCGGTACTGCATGAGCTCGTGAAAATGTGCAAGACAGTATCGTCTGCTTTGTTTACATTTTGAAAACGAAATTTATCGATCGAATTCATTCAATTCACGCGACTTGTTGATGACGTATGTGTCGGGCTGTTATTGGATCTGTTAATCCATTAACGGGCCCGACACATACGTCGTCGCTCCATCTGTTGGGCCCTTATGCTAATCCACCGCACAGTTGAATTGTGTTAATCTAATAGGGAACGCTCGGTAAAGCGGGAACAATTATGGTTAAGCATTTTGACAAAATTACAACAGGCTGTTGAAAAACATATTTTTTTCTACTAAATAATTAAGAGAAATTATACCCCAGAGGCCACCAGAATGCACTATTTGATAGCGCAATTTAAAAATTTTCTTGGGGGGAGAACCCTCCCAGACCCCCCTCTGCCGGCTCGTGCCTGCGGCACTCGCTGCAGATGCCTTCGGCATCTGCCCGTCCCCCCCACTTTTTGGAAGAGATCTGCGCCCATGTTCTTGAATAACTAATTTTTTTCATTTTTTGTCTCAAAAACATAGGTTATGAGCCCTGGTCGGTTTTGGCCGTTACGTTAGGTAAAGGGTTAATTTATCGACTTTCTTATATGTGTTTTCCAAGTTTTTCTTCCCGCAGTTGAGAGTGGACATAATGTCTGATGAACAGTTTATCACCTTTATAAGATTATTCTCCATAATGTCTAATCTTGACTTGATCTGAATTCCCAGAGACACACACTGTGGTGATAATCTGTATGTATCAGAGTCGAGCTCCGGGTTCTAAGGGTAGATCACCACGAGTCAAAGACGAGTCGTGATCTACCCTTAGAACCCGGAGCGAGACCCGGATACATAATTTGTACATCCACATAATGGTAATAATCATTTTATCTTACAATCCATTGGAGATAAGTCAAGAATGTAGACGAATATATAACGAACTATTTATTCGTACGGATGAACAAAAATAAAAATAAAATGGAACTCCCGTGAAAGGAACGTGCTTGTATCCGACCCCCTGATACAAACATCTGTATCAGGGGGTCGGATACACGACAGTTGCGGAGTTAACACAGACAAAATACATGTTGATTGTAAGATAAATATTGCACACTGGTTTCTCCGCTCATTGAATTCATTGAGATAACATTAAAAAATATTACCTGGGGATCTGCCAGAAATAAGGATTTCAATTTTGCTTTATTCCAATCCAGTATCTGCTTAGGAACACAACGCGCATTTATACGTCGGACATATAAAATACAAGTCGGACTGAAAAATACACGTCCAATGTGCATTTATACGTCAGACGTACAAAATACAAGTATGACATGAAAACTAAGATAGGACGTGGATTACTTTCCAGGCGCATTGTTATTTTTTACAGCTGCAACTGCATTCGAAAATACCGTGGCAGTGATAAAATCCAGGTGCAACGATAAAAATGCACGTTGGACACGCATTTTGGCTAAAATATATGGTGAACTTGTATTCTTACTGAAAAATGCGCAGTGACATTTTGTCCCTACCTGCACTTCTCAACCCAATAACCATAGCGGATCCAGAACCAGGTGTGCCCCCTCCCATTGGTTCCCTGCATCCAATTAAAAAAAAAAATTGGTGTGAAAAGAGCAGATTTGAATTCCCATCAAAATATTGTCCTTACCCCTTGCTTTACGAAAGGCGTATCATGATTACTTAGGTTGGCAAATGGGTTATAGAGAAAACGACACCTGGCGAAAACGTCACCAAGTGAGCGAAAGCAGCACCAATTGTACTGGCGAAAACGGCACCATGGGTTGGCGAAAACGGCACCAGTTCGGATGGAGATAACTGCACCATTATTTAATCCATTTCATTCTGCCATTTTCTGTGCTTTGTTTTGAAACTGAGTATTTAAGCTTGCGGATGCATTTTAACTTCTTTAATTAGCCAGGGATTTCCTGCCGAAGAAAATTAAGGATAGTCAGATGGTGTTGGGCGCCAGTCCACTTCTCAACTAGGATGTCCATGTTGAGAGTGGCTGCGTTCAGCTCAACGTCAAGTAGGCCTATGGACGAAACCCATCTCTGGGAGTGGTTGCACCTTTCGTGGGCCCACACGCACTGATCCACACCAGAGGAAGGGAAAGAAAGAACCAATCACCGCCACTGAAACCACAGAAACAAAAAAGAAGAAATCTCCGTCGACCAAACGCCGGGATGCCGACCTCCACAAGAAAACTCGCCGCCCACATGAAGGCCCTGGGTATGACGACAAAGTCAAACACGCTATAGATAGCCTCATCAATAAAAACCCCGAGGTCTATGGAGACCCAAAATTCAGCTATTATAACTATAACTGTTAAGGACATTTCATAATCGTTATGGACTCTGATCATACTTCACTCTATCCCCAGAGATGGTCATCAGCACCTGGATAGGCGAGCATTGGTCCTGAGTCCCTCGTCTTGCCCATTGTGTAAACGTCTCCGCCCCACAGATTCAAAATACTGCTGGCGGCGAAGTCAGAACCTGGTGGTGGGGGGTGGGGGGGGGGGGGGGGGGGGCTTCGTCCAAACATTGCCTAGAAGATCGTGTTTTAATTTTATGGTTTGGTACGTTCTTACAAAGGACGCACCAAAGCAAAAATTAAAACGCGGTCTTTTAGTTTTAGGCCATGTTTGGGCTTGGGGCAGCTGTAACCCAAGAATCGTGGGCCAAACCCAGGCCCCACAAAGTTCCGGGACCCGGGGTTACTACTACCCAACCCGGATTCACGATACAACCCCCTAGTTTACTATTGGCGCAGAAGTCAGAACTTTGGGGGTTAGTCCAAACGTGGCCTGAACGCCCGTATTTTAATTTTATGGTTTGGTACGTCCTTTCAAAGTACGTACCAAGCAAAAACTTAAAACACTGTCTTCTACGCCATGTGTGGACTGGGGGCAGTCCACACGCCCCCCTAAAGTATTCTAGAAAAAAAAATTCAAATTTATTAAAAAATATATATGGAGATTTTAAAGTTCGGGTGTAGCGCATTAAGTGAATTATTGTCGGTCAGTTTATTACGTTATGCCAATCAACTAATTTCATTGCTAACGCTACTTAATCCAGCTGCCCCAGAGGTTAAAGTTACACTTCTGTTGGCTTCTTGTTGATAGAGTCGATTCTGTTGGACAGTTTATTAAGGTTACTGATAACAAATTTAATGGTTCGATTCTGAATGGTTTGATTCTGAATGCCTGGAATACAAAAGAATTATGAATAAGAAAGCCAGGGAAGTTCGATCAAATAACTGCAACACAGCATCCCTGAGCGAATTTTACGCGGCTAAGAAAAAGTACAAAACGCTGATAAAACGACAGTGCAGACAGTTTAGAAATACTCTGCTCTCTGGCATAGATACCGCGCTTGAAACCAACCCCAAACTGTTTTGGGAGACAATCAATTGAGCGAATCGGACAAGGCCGACGATAGATCCAAAAACATAGAACCAAACAAATGGCTACAACACTTTAGCGGACTGATACAAAAATATAATGTTCCCAAAATACGGAAAGACTTAGACTCGTCAAACTCCGGTTTAGACTACTCGTCCACTGAGTTCCAATGTGTTCTATGTGCCAGTAGGCACATAGAACACATTGGAACTCAGGGGACGTACTCTATTTCACACCAGGTACTCCATAAAGCAGTATCTTCACTGAAAAATAAGAAGTCCAGTGGTTTAGACATGATAAACAATGCTGTTGGTTAAATGCTCGGCCCCAGCAATGACTGACTGATATCTAAAACTATTTAACCCTTTACCTAACATGAAAAGCAGACGACACTTGCAAAAAAATTTCTTGAACTATTTTTTAAAATTTTTTGTCTCAAAAACATAGGTTATGACCCCTCATTGGAACGAGCTCGACGAGCTCGTTCCAATGAAGGGTCATAACCTATGTTTTTGAGACAAAAAATGAAAAAACAATGAAAAATAACTGACGATTTTTGAGAATAGCGCTGGTCGGTTTTGGCCGTTACGTTGGGTAATGGGTTACTAAGATCCTCGAGAACTAAAACTTTCCCTCATAGTGGCGAAACAATCTAATTAAACCCATTCATAAGGGAGGCCCAGCTGAAGATACCTCTAACTACAGGTGTATCGCCGTATCCAGCTGCCTCAGCAAGTTGTTCTGTAAGATATTAGACAACAGGTTGTCACACGATCTGGAACTACACGGAATAATTCACCCTTGCCAGATAGGCTTCGGACCAAACCGTAGAACTACCGACCACATATACACCCTCCGTCATATAATTGATAAATACATTAAATCTGGAAAATATTTATATGCCTGTTTTATTGACCTGAAGAAAGCTTTCGATGCGGTATGGAGAGAAGGTATGCTTTTCAAACTACATAAAAACGGAATCGGTGGACGCTTGCTCAAAACAATAGAAAGCATGTTTGAAGAAGTCTGTTTTTCCGTTAACCCTTTACCCAACGAATCGGCCGCATCCGCCCGCGTAATATTCAAATTCAGCAGTTGAAAAAATATTATTTTTCAAAAAATTTAAACAAAACCATATCATGTGACCCCTCGTTGGAACGAGCTCGTCGAGCTCGTTCCAACGAGGGGTCACATGATATGGTTTTGTTTAAATTTTTTGAAAAATTTTAAAAAATGATATTTAAAATAATAAATTTTGAAATCGTCTGCGTTGGATAAAGGGTTAAGCTGCCAGGTGGGTTAACAGAACCGTTTAGCACCAACACCGAGGTGAAACAAGGGTGTGTCCTCAGCCCGAAATTGTTTAATATCTACGTCAATGACCTTCCCGATATTTTTACAGATAATAACGACTGTATAAATATAGGCAGTCGTAATATCCAGTCTTATGTATGCAGACGATATTGTCCTATTATTCACGAGCAAGAGCGGTCTGCAGGGTAAATTACATAAATTAAGCGGATATCTTGACGATTGGTCACTTACACTCAACACCGAAAAAACGAAAGTGATGATCTTCAATAAAAGCGGGAGGGAATTGAAGCATACCTTTTACTACAAAGGAAATATCGTAAACACTTGTAAACAATACAAATATCTGGTGTATACCTTAAGTCTTCCGGGAAAGTACACATTGATAACCTTTGTAGCAAAAGTCAGAAAGCTATTTATCTCCTCCGACAGAAAGTGTCCCTATGGGAGATTAACGCTGACACGTGTATGTGGCTATTCTCGACGTTGGTTGAACCTATCGGTACATACGGGTGCGAAGTATTGGGGGTTGATTTATTTCAACTCTCCATGCTAAAGCAGACCGATAATATATGCGACAAATGAGACAAATTTATCGTTGACCAGCTGCAAACAAAATTTTTCAAACAGTTACTATAGTGGTGTCCAAATACTCTAGCACTCTGGCTGTAAGGGGCGAACTGGGTTTATACCCACTAAGCATCCAAATATTCAGCCGCGTAATCAAATACTGGCTCCACCTGTTGAAATCTGATACGGACTCGATTGCTCACGAATGCCTTGCCTCAGCCACTTACCACGGGTGCTCTTCTTGGATAAAGGGAGTGAAGAACCTTCTATACAACATGCAGTTTGGACATATTTGGGACAGTCAGTCAACATTTAATGAAGGGAAGTTTTTAACTGCCCTAAGCAATAACATGCGCTTGCAGTACGCTGAATGGTGGCGACAGAAACTAGCAACTTCTTCCAAACTAGAACTATATAATGATATAAAACAATCTTTCAACATTGAGAAATACAAGAAAAATATTCACTAAAATTAGAACAAGCGCGCATCGTTTAAATATCGAAGTGGGGAGGCACAGAAAGAATCAGGTTCCCAGAGAACAAAGAACTTGCCCATTCTGTAGGGATGAAACTGAAGAGGAGTTCCACTTCCTGATGGCATGCCCCTTGTACCGTATCGAAAGATCAGGGTTTATGAGTTACATGGAAGATACTGCACCTGGGGTGACTGAATTAAACTCTCGGGAAATGTTCCCACACTCATTGGTGTGTTCGATTACGACATTACACCAAAGGTCATGTAGTATACGAAAGCAGGGAGCTCGGTGGCTCAGTAAGTAGAGGTGCAGGCTGCAAGCCGAGAGGTCCTCGGTTCGAATCCCACCTGCGGCAACCGCGTTGTGTCCTTGGGCAAGACACTTCATCTCCATTGCCCGCGTGGGAGCACGATGACGCCGTGTGCTAAGGCGTACTGCACGTCGATGGTACGCATGTCTTCAACCAATCTAACCCTGCCTGTGCTGCAGTGCGGAGTTACGAAGTTGGGGAGCTGGCAGCTGCTCGTCGTTGCTCGGTGGTTCTCTCCGGCTTCCTCCACCCGTAAAACTGTCACGGCCATGATTAGCCATTGTGCATAAATATGTGACCTTAAACATCAATAAATAAATAAATAGTATACGAAAGCAATATATGAGTGTCGAATGGAATACCCGAACCACCTCCAAGCGATCAAACTTACGTAGAGCCCACTGAAAACAATTATATATTTATTCTCGTGTGTGTTAGTTCATTGCTGTCCGCATATTTGACTGAATGCGTGTATGTGTTTTATGTGTCTGTTAACCCTTAAGGTTCTTCATGGCAACGGAGCGACTCACTTATTGTTAGCCTGTGATAACAGCAGGCTTCCATGGAAAACACAAACTAAGTGTAATAGGTGCCTGGGCTATCATTAGCAAGGGTTTCGTTTGGAGGAATTATGTGCCTGTACGACAAATATTGTGTGACACTGTTACACTAATCGCGAATGGCCAGTGCATGTCCAAAAACCGACTTGACACCCAACTGTACACATGAGCTCCAAAACGTCCACCTTCCAGACTTTTCCTTGAGAAGTACAGAGGCTATAATTTGGGCGCCTGGTGCACTCCAAAACAACTGAAAATACTTTTCTACAAACCTGACTAACTGACATGTAGAGCTACGCGCTATCCAACCCCAATGAGTGCTATCAACGACAAGGGTCTGTGAAAGGTTAGGGTTATTTTGGCGTCATCGTTGGGTCGTAGTTTGATATTTTCAATTGAGCTTCAACAACAGTTTCAACAAAATGAGTCATATCGTGTCGGGCAATTTTGCGGAGGTAGGATGAGCCGAACAAACAGGAAAGATCCGCCCAGTGGCGGCAAGCTATCGTTAAGCTTTACTAGCCCGACAAAAGCATGCCGCTTATCAGTGGTTGAAGACGAGTACGCCATCTATGTGTTGTACCACTCATTACCCAACGTCACTGTAACCCAGCCTGGGCAGTTGAGTATCTCACCGAAGGACACAACGCAGATGACGAATCGCAGAATCAACCCGTTCCTTAATGGTATTTATTTTTTATTGGTGTTCAAGGTCACATTTCTGCATACTGACTAATCGTGACCACCACGTGGAGATGAAGTCAAGGTTAGTCAACCGATTATACTCAGGTTGTTCATTTTAGAGGACTTCCACCACAAGTAACCTTGTTTTAAAACGCTAGCAACTCTTTTTATGCCCCCGACTGATCCAGTCGGGGGGGGGGGGGGGGGGGGGTATCTAGTGGAGAGCTTCGTTCGTTCGTTCGTACATTACGTATGTTCGTTACACAAATGTGTCTGTCCAACATATATGCCGCTCCAGCACTGTCATTATTTGTCGGATTCAAATAAATTTTGCTAGGCTTGTACCTCAACATGGGGGAACGGATCCTACAGCAGAATTAATAATTTTGCCGAAGGATTTACTGAGTTATTTGCCCTTGTTTAACTTAGGGGATTATTATTGAAAAATATGTCCGTCCAACATATTTGCTGCTGTGGCACTGTCATTATTTGTTGAATTCAAATAATGTTTGCCATGCTTATACCTCAATATGGGGGAACGGATCCCGAAACAGAATTAACATCTTCGCATAAACATTTACATAGTTATTTGCCCTTGTTTAACTTTAGGAGATGATTGCAAAATGTGCCCGTCCAACATATTTGCTGTCATCATATGTTGGATTTAAATAATTATTTCCCCGAAAAATAATTTCGGGGGAATGTAGTCGTGGCGTCGTCTATCTGTCAGTCAGTACGTCCGAGCTGACGAAATGGGTTTAAGTGTTTAGTCGTAAGTACGGAAGGGGTTTATGTCTGCCCCGGCTGTTTTTCGGTTTATGTGGCTATTTTTGGCTTATGTGACTTATTTTCAAGCACAGGTGGGGGTTATGCGTCTTTTTTCACCTTTAGTCACATAGTGCAAATTTATGATCCTGGGGGGTGGGGGGGGGGGGGGGTAGGGGCTAGGGTCAGTAGTAGGGTAGGGTTAGGGTTAGCTACCACCCGAAATATTTCCTAAAAATCACTTTTTTGACTATTTGGACATGTTTTTTTTTTTAGAATAAACACAGAAATTTAAACATATTTTCCCAATTCCGTCAGTCCGACCGTCTGTAGACGGAATTCGTGTCCGGCTCAGAACTGTTTTATCTTTTGACCTAGACTTATGGTATTTGGCATGTGGGTGTATCACCATGAGATTATGTGTCGAGTATCATCATGATCCACATAGAACACTGACCTTTGACCTCAAGGTCAAATTACTGATTTTTTGGCAAGAGGTTTAAAATTCTGCTAGACCATATTATTAGTTATAGTATCACAGCATTACTGTATCGAGGCATTACAGTATCAAGGAATTAATTCGGGAGAATTAGCCACCCTTGGCGGCCCCCTCTAGTTCTTTTTAGGTTACAGCTACTTCTATAAATTTGGCGTTTGATACACTTGGCATTTTGGGAGGGGGTATATGCCACGCTTCGCGTTGCTCTTGTTTTAACGAGTTAGTATTAGAAGAGGTGGCGGTTCTTCGATGTCGTACAAAAACAATGCAGATATCTTCTGTCAAATGTATAGTCGACACCCAGCATCCTGCACAAGTCAGAAAGATTCAAGTCGGCACCAGGCGACATCCGGTTTTGAAGGCTGAAGATTGGTAAAAAGTTGGAAACTAAAAAAGAACTATTTTCCATTAATTTTCTCCTGTTTGGAAAAAAAATAACCACTTTTGATAAAAAAAATTTCCAGTTTTGAAAAAATAACCAGTTTTGAAAAAAAGTTCCAGTTTTGAAAAAACGACAATTTATTTCAAAAGTGGTAATTTTTTTTTTTTCAAATGTGTTTAGAATTTGTTTTTCAAAAGTGGTAAATTTATTTTCAAAAGCTGTTTTTTTTTTCAAAAACGGTGATTTTTTTTCAAAACTGGTGATTTTTAAAAAATTTTTAAAATTTTTTCAAAAGCTGTTTTTTTTTCAAAACTGGTTTCTACAACACTTCTTTTACGTTTTTATTCCCTCTCTCTTTTCCCCAATAACCGTTACGGAATTATTATAACCGCTATGGATACTTAGTAACCGTTATGGATTCTGATCATCCTTCATTCCTTCCCCAGAAATGGCCACCCACCTTCAGGGAGGCGAGCGTTGGTCCTGCGTCCCTCTTCTTGCCCCCTTTTTTATAAACGCTACTAGAGCGCATTCAGGCCCCTGCCAAATAGGTTAACATGCAGGCCTGCTCCCGAAGTTCGGGTCTTTCTTTGGGAAGACTCCGAAAAGGGCCGTTTGTTTTGTACATGTCTCGGTTTACTCCTGTGAAAGAAGCCTCCCCGCAGAAGCCAGTTCAACCTCTCTGACAATTGCCAGAGACAGAGTATACTTGCCAATGAAGGCATCGGAAATAATATTTAACAAGTGGCAGATTATACTTGCCTAATAAAGACACCACATCAGCCTCGGGGAGAGGTAGCACCTTTGTCGAGAGGGCCCCCCTCACACTGGTCCTCACCCGAGGGAGGTTAACTCCTCAACCAGATCACCAATAAGAGCACCAAAGCCTCCTCCCTTGGCCTTTCCTCCTTTGCTGCTTCCTGTCATGGTCGGCATCTGCGAAAAAGCTTCAACTAATTATTTCAAATCGTCGAAGAGTCGAAAGGAGCTTGCCTCAAACCGTCCAAGACTGCCTTCGGTGCATGAAACCATTTGATCTCACATTATATATTCATGTGGTAAAAGAGGAATTTCTCCAATTTCAAGGGACTGACAATTTGAGGCAAACTAAACGCCGAAGCTCTTACCCAACAAATTGTGAGATAAATAAAATCACTTGGATTGGGGAGCTTTAATTTTGTTGCACAGTGTTATGACGGCACACGTGTTGTGTCAGAACACCTGTTTGGTGTTCAAACCCGTTTGAGGGAGCAGTTTCCCAATGCTTTCTTTGTTCATTGCTATGCACAGCGACTAAACCTGGTTCTCGTTGATGGGAGAAGAAGTGTTAAAAAAGCAGGTGAATTTTTTTCCCCAGCTGAAAATTTGTGTTTATGTCCCGTTCAGTTGTGCATAAATTGTTTGTGGAAATTCAGGAGAGGGATAACGTGCTTGTTAAAGGACTCGTTCTTTTTAGTGACACGCTCTGGTTATGTCGCTACCATTCGCAAACTGCCCATACACACAGTTAATACTGACTTGAATGATTTCAAACAAGAATGTCTGGTAACGGTACTTGAAAAGACAATTATTCCCTGCTCAACACTGCCAAATTTACAGAAAATAGTTTAGCTTGCACCCACCCTACCAGTGACTTCCACAGTTTTTCGGCTCGCCAATATATAAAAAAATATCTGAGAAACAAAATGGTCAACCAAAGATTGTCCGACTTAGGGGTAATATATTTGTCACCTGAAAGGGGGAATTTATTACTCGAAAATCCATTTGATGTGGTTGAAGCATTTGCAAAACGAAACAGTAATACTAGGACATCTTTAAATTGACCACTGTAGCCAGTATTGGTGTACCATGACTGACTGTTAATAAAACTAGAGGTACTGTGAGCAAACTCACAGAGTGATACCCCCCCGCGCCTGAAATGTATAAGTTATATTATCTCCCCTTGGAAACGTCAGAACGGAATTATATTGCTTCATACACATCTTCATATGGAGTTCTTCCATTGTGTAAAGTTTCATGAAAATTCTTCAAACGGTTTAGGAGGAGTTGCGCTTACAAAGATGGACAGACGGTCAGACAGACGGACGGACAGGGTGAATCCTATATACCCCCCAAACTTTGTTTGCGGGGGTATAAATATATTGAAATGTGAAGAATTATTTAGGAGTTGCGCTTACAAAGATGGACAGACGGTCAGACAGACGGGCGGACAGGGTGAATCCTATATACCCCCCAAACTTTGTTTGCGGGGGTATAAATATATTAAAATGTGAAGAATTATTTATGTTTTTGCCCCCCCCCCCCCCAAAAAAAAGCAAACCCTGGTTACGTGCCTGCTCAATAGCCCCTCTACACATATTTTCATCAGGTTTGTACCGTCTCTGTACATGTGTAAATATTGTAGTTGCATATTGTACTGATGAGAATAACTCGTGCCCAAATGTGTAATATATTGTGTTTATATTCGATACTATTGTACAGTACGTGGAGAGTGGATTGTAACTAAATCACCCGCGGAGTGGAGTTATTACCCAAAGTATCACTTTCAAATTCTGTATTATTTATTTATTTATTTATTGGTGTTTAAGGTCACATACTTATGCACAATGGCTAATCGTGACCGTGACAGTTTTACGGGTGGAGGAAGCCGGAGTACCCGGAGAGAACCACCGAGCAACGACGAGCAGCTGTCAGCTCTCCAACATCGTAACTCTGAACTCTGAACCGCAGCACAGGCAGGGTTAGATTGGTTGAAGACATGTGCACCATCGACGTGCAGTACGCCTCAGTACACAGCGTCATCGTGCCCCCGTGTAGGCAATCGGGGTGAAGTGTCTTGCCCAAGGACACAACGCGGTTGCCGCAGGTGGGGTTCGAACCGAGGACCTCCCGGCCCGCAGCCCGCACCCCTACCAACTGAGCCACCGCGCCCCCTTCAAATTCTGTACATATGGACAACAAACGCAAGCAATGTTTCGGCCAATGGACCTCCGGGTTTAACCCGGAGGTCCATTGGCTGGAACTTTGCTTATGATGGTTATGCTTTGCAACAAATTTGCAATTATTGCTCGGGTGGAATCGCCACTCTGCGGGTGATTTAATGATAATACACTCTCCACGTACCGTATGTATGTGAGAAAAGCTAAAAAAAATCAAAACGACGATCTGAGGAATATTAAATATTTGATCGTGTATCACAGTGTTGTTGTTCTTTTGGTTTGGTTCCGTTTTCGCCAGCCGCACTTGGTACCGTTTTCGCCAATTTGGTGCCGTTTTCGTCATCCATACTTGGAGCCGTTTTCGCCAACGAAAGTTGGCGCCGTTTTTGCACGTGCCGTTTTCGCCTGCACCCGGCGAAATCACATGGCGAAAGTGCAGCGCAATGAAAATGCTGGATGGCGAAAACGTTGGATGCTGTCCACGAACCTATCAACTTCGATTAAGCAAAATAAAATGCATTTTGGGATTCAACATTCACAACGGTGTATATCGAGTTTTAAAATACTAAGTTCTAGCGAGGAAAGAACACCACTGAACAACATATTTCTTTGAGGTTCAACAGGTTTTTTTGTGTGTAAATTCTTCAAGCAGGGTTCATACCTTGTCAGTAAAAATCACATGACTTTCAATTCATTATGTGCAACGCTTGAACAGTACTTTTTAAGGTACAACCAGAAGGTAGGATCAAAGGAGTGCAGGTAAATGGATAGGCAACACAACTTTTACATTTTTCTATTAACATACGTTTTATGACCTTTTCATGATATAGCGCCATTTTGACCTTCATTCATTCATTCATTGGTGGTTAAGATCACAAATTCTGCACAATGGCAAAACGTGACCAAAATATAGAAATAAAGTCAACTCCAGCAAATCATTTATAACTATGTTGCCAATTTTAAAGGACTTTCATCCCTGTCCTACTAAAGAAGGAACATAAACGAACACAAATAAAACTAGAAAAACTGTGAGCACTGCTCAATAAATTATACCACCCACTCCCACCAAGAAACATTTTACAACAATAAAAGTGTGTTTAATGTAGAGAGCACAAACACTGACACACCCCCCCCCCCCCCTCACACACACCTCCACCCAGAAGCTTGAATTGACAAAGCCCATTTTTCAATATGTGAAACTGTAAAAATGAAAATATTTGAAAACAAAATAGAAGGTACACATCTTCACTGTATGTAAAAGAATGTCGGAGAGTTTCAATGAAATCCGTTCACTGGTTTAAGCGGATTTGCGGATAGCAGATGTGTAACACCCCCCCCCCCCCCACCAAGAAACATTTTACAACAGTAAAAGTGTGTTTAACGTAGAAAGCACAAACACTGACATCCCCCCCCCCCCCACACCTACACCCCGAAGCTTGCATTAACAAAAGTCCATTTTTCACAATGTGAAACTGTAAAAATAAAAAAATATCTGAAATCAAAATAGAAGGTATACATCTTCACTGTATGTAAAAGAATGTTTGAAGGTTTCATTGAAATCCATTCACTAGTTTAAAAGAGGTCGTGGATAGCAAATGTCAGCAACCCCCCCCCCCCCCCCCCACGCATACTTGAATTGACAAAGCCCATTTTTAAATATGGAAAACCCTAAAAATTAAAATATCTGAAAATAAAACAGGAGGTGCACATCTTCAATATATGTAAAAGAATGTCTGAAAGTTTCAATGGTTTAAGAGGAGCTGCGGATAGCAGATCTGTACAGAATGTCAATTGAATTTGACAAAGTGCATTTTCAATATGAGAAACTGTAAAAAATTTTTCAATATGAGAAACTGTAAAAGAAAATATCTGAAAACAAAAATATCTGAAAACAAAATATGGTTCAGATGTGTACCCCCCCCCCCCCCCCCCCCCAAAGCGTAATGGACGGACGGATGGACGTACAAATGTACGGACGGACCAAGTGAACACTTACTATATACCTCCCACTTTTAAGTGGGTGGTATAACAAGTGAAAAGTGTCCATGGGACACTAATGCCCCCGCTTTGTGTTCTTAGAAAAAGGTCCATAACTCTGCCCAAAATATCGGACGAAGCCCACTATGAATCCCAACCTGTATTATGTGGTTATAAGCCTATGTACAAAAGAGTTGAAATAATCAGTATTATTACCACTTTATAGGGCCAATCCTTAAGGTATTATCACTAATATGACAATACGCAAGGCGTAAGAAGGAACCCCAAAGTATCCAACGTATTGAAATATTTCATTCCGCAACCATTACTCCAAAAACATTTTGGTTTATTCAGTCGAATTCCTGTAATTGTTTAATTTCAGCCAAACAAGAATACGTTTCACAGTACTAAATATTTTCCCATAGGCGACCATTATAACGTTCAGGCGAAAAAAAATATGGTCGCATCATTTTAAATTTAGCATTCAAATATTTTTTGTCAACTATAGCCCTTCAGACAACCTTTTAATGATTTTTAAACAGGGGTCATGCAACAAATAAAAGAAAAACTAACAGAAAGGGAAGTGCTGGTCACATGTTCATATTTCTCAGGGAATTCCCAAACAAAACACACCAATAGTCAAACAAATTTTTAGGTTCTAAAAGTCCTCAAATCATCCTCTTTATTCATCTGGAACATTCAAAAGTAATGCAAAATGTCAGTAGACTTCTTCAAATGTTTATTGAAACAATATATTTCCCCAAGACTGCTTAGTTTTGGGAATTAGATAATTTCCGAGCGCAACTTTTCGAGGCATGTAAATCTAATTAAAATATTTACAACAGTTATACCTATGAGCAAACCCAACCCTACCAAAGATACAGTTACCTCTTTCAAGTGATGAAAGAGTCATTTCTGCAATAGAATTCAACTTTTGGCTTCTGTCTAGTCCAAAGCATGGGGAATTTGTTCTTTTGAAGAGAACTGTCCAATCTGTGTCAAATAGGCTTAAAAACTGTTATTGCATCCAACAGAATTTCTACTCTGTTACCCAATAAGTTGGGAGGGATAAGAATTCACAGCTTTCTTTGAAACTACCCAAATCCCAAAATAAAACTAAAATCTTCATCAGCACACAAAACCTTTTCACAAAATCTGTTTTAATTAATCATACAGCAAGATAAATAGGGCCCCACCACTATGAAACAATATGTCAATTTTGTTTCAAAATTGGGGTTGTGCAGGGCTTATAGTTCCTCTAAATTTGGGAGAATCCATTTGGATTCTTGCGGAAATCGTTCCGAGAATTCAGACCTGCTATGGGCCAGGATCCTATTAGGTCAGTATGATTGAACCCCTGTTGCATACTGATAATACATGTTAACCCTTTACCCAATACAGCTTTTTTAATTTTTACAACACCAACTACTGATTTTTACCCCCCACCCCTCCCCCCTGGGCCCTTAATCGCTCACCTGACGAGGTGGTTCAGAGAAGTATTTTGGGTCAGATTCAGTTAGTCAAGGTTCATGGACACTACATAGGAATAATGTTATGAAATTATTCATAATTCTATTGTCCATGTTAGATGATTATTAGCATAGGTCTTCCTGATTGCTTCCAATTCTGACAGCTGTAGACAAGTATTGCCAAACTTCCAAGGGTTGTTGTGTCACTGCACTTTGAAAGGCAAATTTTATGGAAAAGCTCTAAGGAATGGATTTGAACATTTATGAACAACTTCGAACCTAACCCACCCCTGCCCAAATATTAAGCCACAGACCTGAAATGAACAAACTCAAATCTGCCCCCCCCCCCCCCTTCCTGCGATACCAAATATGAAAGGGTTCTGACTGGCAGGAACCAAACTGGAACAAATTTACATCTGACCTCCCCAGAGATGTTGTACACCAAATATTAAAGCATTAAACTAGTGGGTCTGAAGAAAAAGATTTTTAAAGAAATTTTCTCATGTTGCTTTGATTTAATTTGCACTCCCATAATGAGCCCATATATTAACCCATAGATTTGGCTTGAACAAACATGAATCTGACCCCCTTAGAGATGCTGTAAGCCAAATACGAAAGGATTCTGACTGGTGGATCTGAAAAAAACGAGTTTTAAAGAAATTTCCTCATACTGCACTGAGTTAAACTTTGGGCTTCAATAGATAGACCAAATATTAACCCAGAGACCCAATTCAAACAAACTTCAATCTACCCTCCCCCCTGCCCCCCACCCCACTAGAAATGTTGCATTCCAAATATGAAAGCATTCTGAGTGGTGGATCTGAAGGAGGTTTTCAAAGAAATTTCCTCATGGTGCACTGTTGATATTTGGGTGCCCATAGGGAGCCCAAATATCAACTCAGGGACTTGATTTGAACAAACCTGAACCTATCCCTCCCACCCCTAGAGATGCTGTATACCAAGTATCAAAAGATTCTTATACACGGTTCTGGAGAAGATTATTTTTCAATTTTGGAAAACAAATTATGCATGCTATCAGAGAAATGCTTGGGGCCCCCTGTGGGTATGGCAACGTTATTTGAACAAACTGGAATTCATATATGATAAGGAACATGAATATCAAATTTGGTTCAATTCGGCTCAGTTGTTTATGAGGAGAGGTTAGTAATGTAAAGTTCACGCCGGACAGGATGGACTGATGGTGGACAGACAGAAAGTAATCATTTTAGCGCCCCCTGACTTACAGTCAGGTGAGCTAAAAATAAACAATATTCATCAAGCGTAATAATTATGGATGTTACTAGAACCGGCTGATGAGAGCCGGTTCCAATGACAGCCATATTTGTACAAATTTTATTGCCAGTGTCACAATATTTCAGGTCATGTTAGTGTTGTATTGGTTAATTTGCTGCCTTTGTGTTAAGTAAAGGGTTAAACTGACTCAGTTCTTTTCATGTGAATCCTAGCAGCAATGTTACGAGAAGCTACATGGTTTCTCACTGGTTTTGTTGCATGGATCTCTACGGGAATCGATTCTCAGATTCTTATAAGCCCTGGCTGAGGCTATATAATCCACCAATATCAATAGAAAGTGCCATTTTATCTCAATAAATGATGTCAAATATTCTTTTACCTAGTGATGAGGTAAATTATAGCCCTGGATGTACCCCCCCCCCCACCCCCGCCCCCAAGGTCTCAGTATGCATTTTTTTCTAAAACAAGAGACCCCAGGGGGCCTGAGGGCGCCCACCTGTACATGGTAACCTAAATATCAACCCAGAGAATTGATTTCAACAAGTTGCCTCTACTCCTCCTAAGAAAAGCTTATACCAAATATCCAAAGATTCTGACAAGTGGATCTAAAAAAAATTATTTTTAAAGAATATTCCTCATATTGAACCGAGTTATAATTTGGGCTCCCACAGGGAGCCCATATATGAACCCAGGGACTTGGCTTCAACAAACTTGAAGCTCCCCCCCCCCCCCCCCCCCTAAGGATGCTGCACACCAAATATCAAAACATTTCAACTGCTGGATCTGAAGAAGACGATTTTTAAAGAAAATTCCTCATTTTGAACTAAGTTACAATTCGAGCTCCCACAGTGAGCCCAAACATGGACCTAGGGACATGGCTTGAACAAACTTGAATCTAGCCTCCTAAGGATGCTGCATAAAAAATAAAAGCATTCATCTGCTGGACCTGAAGAAGATTTTTTAAAAAAATTCCTCATTTCGAACTAAGTTACAATTCAAGCTCCCACAGTGAGCCCAAATATGGACCTAGGGACATGGCTTTAACAAACTTGAATCTCACCCCCCTAAGGATGCCGCACACCAAATATCAAAACATTCCAACTGCTGGATCTGAAGAAGATTTTTAAAGAAAATTCCTCATTTGGAACTAAGTTACAATTCGAGCTCCCACAGTGAGCCCAAACATGGACCTAGGGACATGACTTGAACAAACTTGAATCTTGCCTCCTAAGGATGCTGCATAAAAAATATCAAAAGCATTCATCTGCTGGATCTGAAGAAGATTTTTTAAGAAAATTCCTCATTTCGAACTAAGTTACAATTCAAGCTCCCACAGTGAGTCCAAATATGGACCTAGGGACATGGCTTGAACAAACTTGAATCTCACCCCTCTAAGAATGCTGCATGCCAAATATTAAAACATTCTGACTGCTGGATCTGAAGAAGAAGATTTTTAAAGAAAATTCCTCATTTTGAACTACATGTAAGTTATCATTCGGGCTCCCACAGTGAGCCCAAATATGGACCTAGGGACATAGCTTGAACAAACTTGAATCTCACACCCCCTAAGGATGCTGCATACCAAATATCGAAACTTTCCGACTGCTGGATCTGAAGAAGATTTTTAAAGAAAATTCCTCATTTTGAACTAAGTTATAATTCAGGTTACCACAGTGAGCCCAAATATGAACCCAGGGACTTGGCTTGAACAACTTGAATCTCACCCCCTAAGCATGCTGCATACCCAATATCAAAAGATTCTGCTGCTGGATCTTGAGAAGAAGATTTTCAAAGAAATTTGCCTGAAATGCACTAAGTTCAAATTTGGGCTCCTATACTGAGCCCAAATATGAACCCAGGGGGCTGATTTGAACAAACTTGAATCAGATCCACCCCACAATGTTGCATATCAAATATCAAAAGATTCTGACTGCTGGATCTGGAGAAGAAGATTTTTTAAGAAATTTGCCTGAAATGCACTAAGTTTGAATTCGGGCTTCTATAGTGAGCCCAAATATGAATCCAGGGGGCTGATTTGAACAAACTTGAATCAGATCCACCCCACAATGTCACATACCAAATATCAAAAGATTCTGCCTGCTGGATCTGGAGAAGAATATTTTTAAAGAAATTTGCCTGAAATGCACTAAGTTTGAATTCGGGCTCCTATACTGAGCCCAAATATAAACCCAGGGGGGCGGATTTGAACAAACTCGAATCAGATCCACCCTACAATGTTGCATACCATATATCGAAAGATTCTGCCTGCTGAATCTGGTGAAGAAGATTTTTTAAGAAATTTGCCTGAAATGCACCAAGTTTGAATTCGGGCTCCTATACTGAGCCCAAATATAAACCCAGGGGGGCGGATTTGAACAACCTCGAATCAGATCCACCCTACAATGTTGCATACCATATATCGAAAGATTCTGCCTGCTGGATCTAGAGAAGAAGATTTTTTTAATGTTTTCGAATTTCCCATTGTCTTCAGTGTTAAAAAGTGTTTTCAAAGTCCCGAAACTGTACCCTATGATAAAACTGATGGCAATTTTCTGGACCAATCCTTTCTGTTGGTCATAAGGAAGCTTCACACCAAATAAACATTCTCAGTGCCGTGGAGTTTTGGAGATATGGAGTTTTACTTTTTTCGATTTTTAGCTCCTGTGGTTTCCATGGGGCTACAGAAAAAGAAAATTTGGCATAAATTAGGTACTTATGACCCAATAAGCCCTCACATAAAATTTGATTCAAATCAGCCTCTCGGTTCGGAAAATAGAAATTTTGGGCGGGGCCAAAAATTTTGCCCCTCCCATAACGACACTAAATATAGCCCATCAAACTTCGCTTAAAGAAATCCAAGTCTACACCTTAAAAGGAAGCTGCATACCATATATCAAGTCTCTGCTACTGCTGGTTGATGAGAAGATTTTGGTGCCCCTTGGGGGCATGGCACCACCCAGGAGAAGGGGGCAACTTCATTTGAACAAATCTGAATTGGCATTAGGTAATAAACATTTACCCAACATTTGAATAATGTAAAGTTAACGCCGGACGGACGGCGGACAGAATGTGATCAGTAAAGCTCCCACTGAGCTTTGCTCAGGTGAGCTAAAAAACTTTATTAATTTATAAATAAATTGATGGTGACATGTCTTTCCCATTATTTTTTAATCACATTCTTGCTTCTGAACACATTTCACATTGTGTTTGATATTCTGCAATCTTTGTAAGAAAAAGCCTAAGTTTTCTCAGTTAAGGCACCTCGAGTCATAAAACAGTGATTTTTTCCAACAGAATGACCAGTACCTGCCACTGTGGTGTCTCATGACACTGTTAAAATTCCTAAAATCATCAAATATTGATTCATTAGTGCTGTGCTTGTGCTGCAAATATCCACAAGTGCACTTTCACTATTTTGGTTTTAATCCCCACAGGCATGCATTCAGTCAAAAGGAGTGAAATTGTAGAAAATATGTTCACAAAGAGGACAAGTTACAGTACAGTCACCGTGGATGGGTTGTAATACATGCGTGGGCAGTGATGTCCACTCATGCATTTACCAGTCAATAAAAATCATCATCTACAAAATTTTAATTGATGAAGCATCGGTTTGTACCTGGTGCTTCATTATTTAAATTTTTGATGATTATACCTATAGTTAGTGTTTGGCATCAAATATTATTGTATGAATTTGTATCCGTGGAAATATTGCCCATCCATGGAAAGTGAGCAGTACACTGCCACTGTACTGTATTTGTTTCATGTATATAATATACTCTTTGATGTTTAATATACTTGTGATAGGCTGGGTCCAAAGTACTCAGTACTCGTAGTACTTGAGTACCACTTTTTTGATAAAATACTCAATACTTGCCAGCCCAGATTTTTGTATGTGTGTGTGTGTGTGTGTGTGTGTGTGTGTGTATTTGTGTGTGTGTGGGGGGGGGGGGGGAAGGTTGGAGGGTGAAAGATAGCTGCAAATTATTTAAAATGTTGACCCAGGCAAATGAAAAGCAAAGAAACATTTCATCCGAAGGACAGACAGACAGACATGCAGTAACAAATTTGGGAAGCCTAAATAAAAGTAGTGACTAACTTGAAATGAAAAATATAGATAGAAGAGCCAGGGTAATGTTGTCAAACAGAAAACAAACAAGAGCCCCCAGAGGACCTGATGGCATTCACCTGACATGGTAGCCTAAATATCAACCCAGGGAATTTATTTGAACATTTAGTTGCATCTGCCCCTCATAAGAAAAGCTTATACAAAATATCCAAAGATTCTGACCGGTGGATCTCAAAAAAAAAAGGATTTTTAAAGAATATTCCTCATATTGAACTAAGTTATAATTCAGGCTCCCACAGAGAGCCCAAATATGAACCCAAGGACTTGGCTTGAACACATTTGAATCTCACATCCCTAAGGATGCTTCTATATACTAATATCTAAAGATTCTGACTACTGGATTTTAAAGAATATTCCTCTTATTGAACTAAGTTGTAATTTGGACTCCCACAGGGAGCCAAAATATGAACCCGGGGAATTGGCTCAAACAAACTTGAATCTCACCCCTCTAAGGATGCAGCATCCCAAATATCAAAATATTCTGAAGAGTGGATCAGAAGAAGATTTTTAAAAAATATTCCTCATATTGCACTAATCTAATCATAGAGAGCCCAAATATGGACCCAGGGATTTGATTTCGACAAACATGTGAATAAATCTTCCAAAGATGTTATATGCAAAATATGAAAGCCTTTGGAGCAGTGGTATGGGAGAAGAAGATTCTTTAATGTTTTTCCCATTACTAAAATGATGACTCCGCATAAGTCCTGGAAAACTTCCCTATGATAAAACTGATGGCAATTTCTTTTTGACCATTCTTTTCGGCTGTTTGTAAGGAAGCGTCACACAAAATAAAAATTCTCAGTGCCATGTAGTTTTGAAGATATGGGCGTTTTAAATTTTTTCTATATTTAGATCCTGCAGTTCCCACAGGGCCACAGGAAAATGTTTTGGCATAAATTAGGTACTTACGACCCAATAAGCCCATCATATCAAATTTGCTTCAAATCAGCCTCTCAATTTGGAAAATAGAAATTTTGGTACAATTCGGGCTCCTACAGGAAGACCAAATATGAACCCAGGGACTTGGCTGTAACAAACTTATATCTCACCTCCCTAAGGATACTGTATATATCAAAACATTCTGACTGCTGAATGTGAAGAATACTTTTGAAGAATATTCCTCATTTTGAACTAAGTTATAATTCAGGCTCCCACAGTGAGCCCAAATATGAACCCAGGGACTTGGCGTAAACAAACCTGAATCTCCCACAGTGAGCCCAAATATGAACCCAGGGACTTGGCGTAAACAAACTTGAATCTCACACTGGCTCACACCGATTAATCGACAAACCAATGATCAATATCTTGATTGATAAAAAAAAGTAATTGATCGGTTAACCGTTACTTTTGAAGTACGGTACTATATGGCAGGGTATTTGATGGCTGGATTCACATCGCAAAATGCTATACAAAAATGTCCAATTGCTAACAATTTTTCTTTCATATTGGGTAAGCTTATATTCACTATTTATCATCACTTTTTGAAACCAAGATGGAAACTGTTAATCAAATTTTTAAAAACAAAAAATACCCTGTATGGGTTAACTATGGAACAAACTTGCTCCAAAACAGGCAAACATTGTCACACTGGCTCACATCAATTGCATGAGACAGAGAAATGCATGCCAGTTACGTGCCAAAATACTTGTTCACTTGCATGATCATTATACTGTATCAGCAGCTGAAAACGGTCATTCTCAACCCTTCACCAAATGCAGGTAGCAGACGATACTTGCACAAGAAATTCTAAAGATGATTTTCAATGTTTGTCTCAAAAACATAGCTTATGCCCCCCCCCACCCCCCCCCCCCCCCATTGGAACAAGCTCAATGAGCTTGTTCCAATGAGGGGTCATAAGCTATGTTTTGAGACAAAAATTGAAAATATAATAAAATTTGAATGGACATGTTTGTATATGGCGCTGCCCGGTTTTGTCCATTATGCTGAGTAAAGTTTTAATTATATAAATGGTCAACGGTACAGCAATTATTCAGCTACCTATTGGGGCAAGTGATTAATCGGTTAACCAAGGTTAACCCATGCGATTAATCAATCACGAAAACCCTTTAATCGTTTCAGCTCTAAAATTAATTTAATTTTATTAAATTTTATCTGATAAAAAAATGCTTATAATTTTGGGGGAATGGTAAATATGGATCTTCTTAACAAGCATTTGCAAGAACATCAGAGGAATGAAATCACCATTCTTGCAATTTGCAAAACCCTGGTGAGCCAAAATATAGGCTTGGCTTTGAAGAAACTTAAATCTCACCCGCCTAATGATGGTGCATAGCAAATATCAAAAGATTCTGATTGGTGGGTCTGAAGAAAAAGATTTTTAAAGAATATTCCTCATACTGCACTAATTTCAACATTTGGACTCCCATAGAGGCCAAATATGGACCCAGGGATTTGATTTCAATAAACGTGTAAAAAAATCTTGCAAAGATGGTATATGTGAAATTTGAAAGCTTTTGGAGCAGTGGTTTGGGAGAAATGTAGTCTTAAATGTTTTTCCCATTACCCACAGTGTTACAGAACGCTGACTAAGCATTTTTTCAAAGTCTCGAAAAAGTACCCCATGATTGACCTGACAGAAATTTGCTTAGACCATTCCATTCTGTTGGTCCCAAGGAAGCTTCACAAATAAGAATTCTCAGTGCCATGTAGTTTTGGAGATATGTGCGTTTTGAATTTTGTTCTATTTTTAGCTCCTGCGGTTCCCATGGGGGGATGGGAAAATATTTTGGGGCATAAATTAATTACTTATGATCAAATAAAACCAAAAATTAAATTTGGTTCAAATCAGCCTCTTGGTTCGAAAAACAGAAATTTTGGGCGGGGCAAAAATACTTGCCCTCCAATAATGAAGGCAAATAAAGACCCACAAACTTCTCGTGAACAAAACTGAGTCTACACCTCAAAAGGAAGCAGCACACCACATATCGAATCTCTGCTACTCCTGGTTCACGAGAAGATTTTTTTAAGATTTAGGCAAAATTTTGGGGCATGGCCCTACTGGGGGCAGGGCAACTTGATTTAAGCAAAATCAAAATGCAATGTCATAACAAACAAGCATCTCACATTTCACTTAAATGATTAATCAGTTCAGCAGTTTTGGAGGAGAAGACGCAAACACCATGTTCACGGACGACGGACGACAGACAGCAAGTGATCACTACACCTCACCCTGACTGAAAGTCAGGTGAGCTAAAAACTCAGTGGACCATTAGTGCTGCAGTTGGGCGAGATGCTTGGTTCAAGGAGAGAAGAAACTTGTAGCTGCTGGCTTTCGAAAGTGTTCTTAAAACCCAATAAATAAATAAACAAGAGGCCCTACAGAGCCTGAAGTGCTCACCTTGAACAGAACACGATATAAACAGAGAACAGAACACGATATAAGAGTCCAAGAATGAATCTACATTAAGCAATCCATCTCCATAGGATACACTGCAAATCTTTGAGCCCCTCAGGAGTGACAAAAACAGTCCAAGCATCATGCCTTTCCTTTAGTTGATTATGATGTAAAATGTGGAGCTCCCCTCTCAAGCACCTTGATACAACCTATGTAGATTACTCTTCACCTCTTGAGGGTACCGAATAAAAAATGTCTAATTCTTCAGCTACTTGGCCAATTCCCGCTCCCATAGGGAGCTCAAATATCAACCCAGGCACTCGATTTGAACAAAGTTGAATCTGATCTCCTTAGAGATGCTGTATACCAAATATGAAAGCATTCTGACAGGTGGATCTGAAGAACAAAATTTTAAAGAAATTTCCTCATATTGCACAAAGTTAAAATTTGGGCTACCATAGTGAGCCCAAACTTTAACCTACAGACCTGATTTGAACAAACTTGAATCTCACCCCCACCCCCACCCCTCTCCCCTTAGAGATGTTGTATACCAAATACGAAAGCATTCTGACTGGTGGATCTGAAGAAGAAGATTTTTAAAAAAAACTTCCCCATACAGCCCTAAGTTAAATTTGGGCTACCAAAGAAAGCCCAAATATTAACATAGGGACTTGGTTTGAGCAATCTTGAATCTGACCATCATAACAATGAGGGTACCAAACATTAAAAAATTCTGACTCGTGGTTCTGAAGAAGATTTTTAAAGAAAATTCCCCATAAAATTTGGGCTCCTGCATTGAGTCCAAATATGAACGAATGGGCTTCATTTTAACAAACTTGTATCTGACCCCTCTATGGATGCTGTATACCAAATATCAAAAGATTCTGAACATTGGTTCTTGAGAAAAGATTTTCTAAAATGTTTGCAAAAATGCTCCACCAACATTATTCTGATGCCCTCTGCAGAACTCTCTAACAACAACAGAGGGCATTTTTTTTACCATTCAATTCTACTGGTTCTAAGGATGCTTCATACCACATAACAGTTCTCCGTTGCAAGTGGTTTGGGAAACATGGGAGTTTGAAAACATTTCTATTTTTTGCTCCTGGGGTTCCCATGGGGATGCAGGTTTTTTTTGCACGAGGTAAGTACTTATGACCCAATAATACCACGATACTGAATTTCATTCAAATCGGACCATCGGTTCGGAAAATAGAAATTTTGGGTGGTACCAAAAATCTAACCACTGCCATTACAAAGCCAAATATTGCTTCACAAAGTACGTTTGAACAAGTGTGATTCTACACCTCAAAAGGTAGTTCCATAACGAATATAAAGTCACTGTACCCACTGGTTCATAGGATTTTAAAAATATTTTGGGAGCATTTTACCCCACCCCCTCCCTATGGGGCTGGGCATGTTGAGTTAAACAAAAATGTAATACCCATTTGGTACCATTACTCACACAAACTTTAACTTGAATTGACCAAAACATGGTGTTGATGGATGACAGATGGATGGACAATGGATGGAGAGTGATTAGATAAGCCCTGCTTGACTTTATCGAAGTGAGCTAAAAAAAAAAAAATTAAACGGTTCATGTCCGATATTTTACCCATGTTATTAAAATTGATAAATTTGTCCCTGGAGTGCTACAAGGTTTATGCTATACATGCAGCATTGCAAAGCCTTCTTGCACTCAAGTGATGGAATACACTTCCATCCAAGCTATTCTGTAGATTATGAGGCCTAAAACAAACCAAGAACATGAACTTATGCATGAATATTATTACAATGAATACACTGTCTTACACAAAGGAATACCACACAATCCAGTGTAGACTTATTTCAAAAAGTCCTCCGTAGTGAAAGGGCAATTTTAACAAACATACAGGCCCAAATAAGCTTCATACACAGTGTAAAAATTCCACAAAATTAATAAACATTCATATATGTTTAATAGGAATTAGGAGTATTGTAATTAAAAGTTAATTGTGTGGTTGTTTATAAACTTATATTACTTTGTTATCAGGTGTTAAAAAATATGAATATTTTGTAAACAAACCCACCCATTTAGATTAGTCCCTGCTCATAGCAGTGACACAGACATACAGTACAGTTGCTGGTCATAATCCTTGCATGGGCAGTGCATGATGTCCATGCATGTTTTTTCCAGGTAATAGAAAATCATCATCAATAAAATTTTAATTAATGAAGCACCGAATTGTATCCTGTGGTTCATTAATTAAATTTTTGACGATTATTGCTGTAAACAATGTTTGAAAACTAATATCATTGCATCCGCAGAAATATTGCCCACCCACAGAAAGTGACCAGTACACAGCAGCACAGAGTCAAGGTAATTGTGTTTTACTGTCTTGAATTTCAAATTTTGTTGTTTTTTTTTTTTTTTGGGGGGGGGGGGGGGTGCACCAGACCCCCTCCACTGATGAGAGGGTCACACACCCTCTTGTCCTCACCCCTATCTCACTGCTATGTGGCTCAGGTGATTCTGTGCATCATATTCTTTATGACTCCCACTAGATACATGTATTACTCTTGCCCCTACATGTAACTTAGATATCCTGGCTTAGCACCAGTATAATGGTAAACTAACATCAAATTGTGTGCTTATGTACAGTAGCTAACATATTGGAATAGTATAATGAGCTTTGTCAGAAACTTGATCAAGTATTGATGACAAACAACAATTTTCATTACCAGTAACTGGTGCCAGTAATAAAATAAGATTTGCAAATATCACCCTGCATTTTTTTCAGCTATTAACTAACATAAAATTGTGCGCTTCATGAAAAGTATTTCGTAACTACCTGTTAAAAATTACCGTTTCTTGTTTTGCTCTTGAAAAATAAATCACTCATTTTCTGGCGGGCATACTAAACACCGAGGCAACCGAGGGATACCAAGGTGAAGGAAAACAGGAGAGAAACGGGTATGAGGTGGTGTGTTCTTTTTATTATTTATTTATTGGTGTTTAAGTTCACATTTATCTGCACAACAGCTTATTGTGACCATGGCAGTTTTATGGATGGAGGAAACTAGAGTACCCAGGAGAACCACTGAGCAATGGCAAGCAGCTGTGAGCTCCCCAACATACTACACAAGCACGGTTAGCCTTGTTTGAAGACAGGTGCACCAAGAACATGCAGTATACCTTAGTACATAGCATACCTTGCCCCCACATGGGTAGTGGGGGTGAAGTGTCTTGCCCAAGGACACAAAGTTGTTGCTGCAGGTGGGATTCGAACCGAGGATCTCTCGGCTTGCAGTCTGCACCTCTACCTACTGAGCTAATACACCCCTGATGGTGTATTCTGATTATGTAAATAGATTTAAGCAGTACTAGTATGTGATTGGTTTTAATGCCATATTTGAGAATTATGGGTGCTGAAGTAATAAGAGTGCGCTGAAAAATCTTCCCTTTGGTATTTAGTAGGTAGCTTGGTAATGGTAAAGTGACTTCACCTCAGTAAGCAACAGTGTGAAAGCTGGCAGCCATCTTTAATATCGGGCCGCCACACCCAAAAAACACTCGTTCTCATCCCAAGGTGATAACAAAGGTACCCAAGAAGTTTCATGAAGATCGGTTCATAAATACAGCCTCCAGACTTAGTGTATTGACATGTGCACTTACAGTGTATAAGTAGCACTGATAAATTAAAGGTCATCTAATTTGCATAATTTCTGCAAGAGAAAAAAACCTGTATTATACAGTATTTTTTGTGATGTACAGTTAAAACTAGAAGTCCTGTCACGAACTGTGTGCTTATCTAGGCTTAATTGCGCGTATGAATTGCGTGCAATTGTCATATCGAATGGCATCCAAAGCACGGCAGGTTCTCCTGGTTACTTATAGCAAACACGGGCAATGTTTCTGCCAATGGACCTCCGGGTTACCCGGAGGTCCATTGGCTGAAACATTGCTTGTGCACAGGCCATATTTACAGAATTTGATTGCCTTACTATGGTCATATCGCATAGATTAACACGCATATCGACGTGCTATTTGTGCGCATTTCAGGACAGGACTTTTAGTTTTAACTGTATTCCATGTTACTAAACATTCATACAAAAATTTATTCAAATCAGAACTTTCATACAGAAGTTCTGTACAAAAAACTGATCGCATTAATTTTAGTACAAATTGGCTGCTAGTGGCCATCTTGAATTTCGAACTGCACCCAAAAACACTAGCTCTCATCCCAAGGTGATAACAAAAGTCCCCAAGACGTTTCGTAAAGATCGGTTCATAAATACGGCCACTAGCCTGAGCCGTATAGAAGTTGTGTACAAAAAACTGATTGGACCTAATTTTGGTACAAAATGGCCGCTGGCAGCCATCTTGAATTTTGGATTGCACCCCAAAACACTCGTTCTCGTCCCTAGGTGATAACAAAGGCATGCAAGAAGCTTGGTGAAGATCCGTTCATAAATACAGCCCCTAGCCCAATCCGTATTGACATGTGTACTTACTGTGTATAAGTAGCACTGAATAAATCAAAGTTCATCTAATTTGCATAATTTCTGTACAAGAAAAAAACCTGTATTTTATGTGATGTATTCCATGTTACTGAACAATCATACAAAAATTTATTCAAATCAGAACTTTCATACAGAAGTTCCGTACAAAAAACTGATTGCAGTAATTTCAGTACAAAATAGCTGCCGGCGGCCATCTAGAATTTTGGACTCCCCCCAAAAATACTCATTCTAACATCATGGTGATAACAATGGTACCCAAGAAATTTCGTAAAGATCAGTTCATAAAATTGGCCTCTAGCCCAAGTTGTATAGAAGTTCTGTACAAAAAACTGATTGTACCTAATTTCAGTACAAAATGGCCACTGGTAGCCATCTTGAATTTTGGACTGCACCCAAAAACACTCATTCTCATCCCAAGGTGATAACAAAGGTACCCAAGAAGTTTCCTGAAGATCAGTTCATAAATACTGTACAGCCTAGACCGAGCCGTATTGACATGTGCACTTACTGGGTATACATGTAAGTAGCAGTGAATAAATTAAAGTTCATCTAATTTGCATAATTTCACAACGAGAAAAAAACCTGTATTATATGTGATGTACTCCATGTTACTAAAAATTCATACAAAAATTTATTCAAATCAGACCTTTCATACAGAAGTTCTGTACAAAAACGCTGATTGCACTAATTTCTGTACAAAATGGCTGCTGGAGGCCATCTTGAATTTTGGACTGCACCCAAAAACACTCGTTCTCGTCCCACGTGATAACAAAGGTACTCAAGAAGTTTCGTTAAGATCGGTTCATAAATACAGCCTCTAGCCCGAGCCGTATTGAATTGCTGTTCCCGAACAGACGGACAATGGGCCATGACATAACCTTAAATTTGACTTTGTCAAAGTTGAGCTAAAAATGGAGAGTATCCAGAGTATCACAAAACAAAAACCTATTTGTAAATGACTCCTCCTTTCAAGGACAATGGGGCAGTGTTGGCATTGACCACCATGCTGCCTTGAGGCTGCATTTTGAATTCCTGTGTTTGTTGTTCAAATGAAATATTATTTTATTATTATCAGTTATGGTACAAATATGGTACCGATAGCACACTTTCAGGAACCGCTGATGTCTGATGTCGACTGTGTGTCAGTGCGTGAGGTGCACACATACTTTTGGGGTTCTATACACCACATCCTTCATTTTGCTATATAATTTGTGTAAATTTATTTGGAATTTATAGAATTTCAGACTTGTAAACTTCATAGTATTGTTTTTGCCTTAGTTATGGTGCTTTATAAGTAATGGGCAATTTAGTTTGAAAAAAGGGGTTCATGAATATTCAGTCACAGGAAGATTCAGCCCCCATACTTTTTCTGAGAATATTCGATCCCCAATTGCATTCATGCCCCCACCCCTCTCTCCTGTTAACCCATATAATGAACATCCCAAAAGACATTTTAATATCTAGATATTTATGCTTGTTCGCAACGTATTATGGACACAAATGGACACAGAGTCAAGGTAATTGTGTTTTACTGTCTTGAATTTCAAATTTTTTTGGGGGGTGGGGGGGAGGTGCACCCGACCCCTCCACTGATGAGAGGGTCACACACCCTCTTGTCCTCGCCCCTATCTCACTTCTATGTGGCTCAGGTGATTCTGTGCATCATATTCTTTATTACCCGGCCCCACTCCCACTAGATATTACTCTTGCCCCTACATGTAACTTAGATTTCCTGGCTAAGCACCAGTATATAGTGGTAAACCAACATCAAATTGTGCGCTTATGTCCAGTCACTAACATACTAAATACTATAATGTGCTTTGTCAGAAACTTGATCAAGTATTGATGACAAACAGCAATTTTCATTACCAGTATCTGGTGCCAGTAATAAAATAAGATTTGCAAATATCACCCTGCGTTTTTTCAGCTATTAGCGAAGATAAAATTGTGCGCTTCATGAAAATTATTTCGTTACAACCTGTTAAAAATTACTGTTTCTTGTTTTGCTCTTTTAGAAAAAGAAATCATTCCTTTTCTGGCGGGCATACTAAACACCAAGGCAAACCGAGGGATACCAAGGTGAATGAAAACTGGAGAGTCTAAACGGGTATGAGGTGGTGTTCTTTTTATTATTTATTTATTGGTGTTTAAGGTCACATTTATCTGCACAACAGCTTATTGTGACCATGGCAGTTTTATGGATGGAGGAAACTAGAGTACCCCAGGAGAACCACTGAGCAATGTCAAGCAACTGCGAGCTCCCCAACATACTACACAAGCTGGGTTAGCCTTGTTCGAAGACAGGTGCACCAAGAACATGCAGTATGCCTTAGTACACAGCATACCTTGTCCCCACATGGGTAGTGGGGGTGAATTGTCTTGCCCAAGGACACAAAACTGTTGCCGCAGGTGGATTCGAACCGAGGATCTCTCGGCTTGCAGTCTGCACCTCTACCTACTGAGCTAATGCACTCCTGATGGTGTATTCTGATTATGTGAATAGATTTAAGCAGTATAAGTATGTGATTGGTTTTAATGCCATATTTGAGAATTATGGGCACTGAAGTAATAAGAGTGCACTGAAAAATCTTCCCTTAGGTATTTAGTAGGTAGCTTGGTAATGGTAAAGTGACTTCACCTCAGTAAGCAACAGTGTGGAAGCCGGCAGCCATCTTTAATGTCGGGCCGCACCCAAAAACACTTGTTCTCCTCCCAAGGTGATAACAAAGGTACCCAAGTATAAGAAGCACTGAATAAATCAAAGGTCATCTAATTTGCATAATTTCTGCAAGAGAAAAAAAACATGTATTATACAGTATTTTTTGTGATGTATTCCATGTTACTAAACATTCATACAAAAATTTATTCAAATCAGAACTTTCATACAGAAGTTCTGTACAAAAAACTGATTGCACTAATTTTGGTACAAAATGGCTGCTAGTGGCCATCTTGAATTTCGAACTGCACCCAAAAACACTCGCTCTCATCCCACGGTGACAACAAAGGTACCCAAGACGTTTCGTAAAGATTGGTTCATAAATACGGGCTCTAGCCTCTAGCCTGAGCCGTATAGAAGTTGTGTACAAAAAACTGATTGTATCTAATTTTGGTACAAAATGGCCTCTGGCAGCCATCTTGAATTTTGGATCGCACCCCAAAACACTCATTCTCGTCCCTAGGTGATAACAAAGGTACCCAAGAAGCTTGGTGAAGATCGGTTCATAAATACAGCCCCTAGCCCGAACCGTATTGACATGTGTACTTACTGTGTATAAGTAGTACTGAATAAATCAAAGTTCGTCTAATTTGCATAATTTCTGTACAAGAAAATAACCTGTATTTTATGTGATGTATTCCATGTTACTAAACAATCATACACAAATTTATTCAAATCAGAACTTTAATACAGAAGTTCTGTACAAAAAACTGATTGCAGTAATTTCATTTTCAGTACAAAATAGCTGCCGGCGGCCATCTAGAATTTTGGACTCCCCCCAAAACACTCGTTCTAACCCCAAGGTGATAACAAAGGTACCCAAGAAATTTTGTAAAGATTGCTTCATAATTACGGCCTCTAGCCCAAGTTGTATAGAAGTTCTGTACAAAAAACTGATTGTACCTAATTTCAGTACAAAATGGCCACTGGTAGAAGTTTCATGAAGATCAGTTCATAAATACAGCCTAGCCCGAGCCATATTGACATGTGCACTTACTGGGTATACATGTAAGTAGCACTGAATAAATTAAAGATCATCTAATTTGCATAATTTCAGCACGAGAAAAAAACCTGTATTATATGTGATGTACTCCATGTTACTAAACATTCATACAAAAATTTGTTCAAATCAGAACTTTCATACAGAAGTTCTGTACAAAACACTGATTGCACTAATTTCTGTACAAAATGGCTGCTGGAGGCCATCTTGCATTTTGGACCGCACCCAAAAACACTCGTTCTCGTCCCACGGTGATAACAAAGGTACCCAAGAAGTTTCGTAAAGATCGGTTCATAAATACAACCTCTAGCCCGAGTCGTATTGAATTGTTGTTCCCAAACAGACGGAAGACCGAGTCGTATTGAATTGTTGTTCCCAAACAGACCGACAACAGGCTATGACACAACCTTAAATATGACTTTGTCAAAACTAAGCTAAAAATGGGGAGTATCCAGAGTATCACAAATCAAAAACCTATTTTGTAAAGGACTCCCCCTTTCAAGGACAATGGGACAGCACTGGCATTCACCACCATGCTGCCTTGAGGCTGCATTTTGAATTCCTGTGTTTGTTGTTCTTATGAAATATTATTTTATTATTATCAATTGTGGTACAAATATGGTACTGATAGCACACTTTCAGGATCCGCTGATGTCTGATGGCGACTGTGTGTCAGTGTGTGAGATGCACACATACTATACACCACATCCTTCATTTTGCTATATAATTTGTGTAAATTTATTTGGAATTCATAGAATTTCCGACTTGGAAATTTCATAGTATTGTTTTTGCCTTAGTTATGGTGCTTTATAAGTAATGGGCAATTTAGTTTGAAAAAGGGGGTTCAGGAAGATTCAGTCACAGGAAGATTCAGCCCTCATACTTTTTCTTAGAATATTCGGTCTCAGTCGTGGTTGAATGTCATCACCTCTTGAGGTCAAATCCTCACAGAATTTTTTTTTTTAAATATTCTATGCATTTTTTCTATTGTTTTATGTTAAGGATTTATGATTACTAATTATGGCAAAATTACAAGTGCGATATGAAACAAACCTTAATGAAGCTGGAACAAAAAAAACCTTCCCAAAACAAGGTGTGAGAGGTTCTCAGCTCGAATCCCAATTGCGGCAACTGAAATAAGGCGTACTGCACATCGATGATGCACTTGTCTTCAACCAATGCTAACCCTGCTTGCTTGGAGTTACAATGTTGAGAAGCTGACAGTTGCTTGTCATTGTTGCTCGGTAGTTCTCTCTGGGTGCTCTGGCTGGGTTCCTCCCCCAGTAAAACTGTTGGGTGTCCCTGGCTGTGAAAATTGTTGTTAAACCCAATAAATAAAGAAATCAAATTTGCTGAATCCAAGACCTTTGAATGATGGTTTTGATTGGTGTGTGTGTGTGGGGGGGGGGGGGGGGGGGGGTTATACAGTTGTCCCCACTTAATTGGATATATCTTAATTGTATACAGCTGAAACTAGAAGTCCTGTCCTGAATTGTGCGCTTATCTAGGCTTAATTGCGCGTAGGAATTGCGCGCAATTGCCATATCGAATGGCATCCAAAGCATGGCAGGTTCTCCTGATTACTCATAGTAAACACAGGCAATGTTTCTGCCAATGGACCTCCGGGTTACCCGGAGGTCCATTGGCTGAAACATTGCTTGTGCACAGGCCATATCTACAGAATATGATAGCCTTACTATGGTCATAACACATAGATTAGCGTGCAAATCGACGTGCTATTTGTGCGCATTTCATGTTAGGACTTCTATTTTTAACTGTATCCCTGTTAATAGAATATAATTTCCCAACACAAAACCATTTACCTCCAGTACAAATTTGACCTGGTAATTGAATATAGGTTATAGAGTAATCTCCTGTTAATTGAATAAAAAATCTTGTAACATGTTGAGAAATTGCCCTGACTCTTCCCAGTTTTCCTTTGGTTATAGACCAATTTGGCCTCAGTACATTCAATGCAGGCATTTAATCTATTATATCTTGTTTGACAGAGCTCATGGAGCTCTGTCAAACAAAATATAATAGAATAAATGCTAAGTTTATCTCTGGAATACAGGAAAGTGACACAATCCCTGTTAATTGAATACTCCTGCTAATTGAATAATGTTATTGGCAAAGTGGCTCTTCAATTAACAGGGTTCCACTGTACAGCAAAAACAAATATCACAAACTAATAACGAAACTATGTACTTGTGAAATTTTCATGCGGTCATTCTACAAAATGTTTTAGCTGGTACTATACAGTTTTGAAGGTTAAAGGGCTCAGTACTTAGAGGTGAAGGCTGCAAGCCAAAGGGTCCTCTATCAAATACCACCTGTGGCAACCACTTTGTTTCCTTGGGCAGTACACTTCATTCCTACTGCCCACGTAGTGCCATTGCGTACCAAGGCATACTGCATGTCAATTGTACACTTGTCTTCAACCAATGCTAACCCAGCGTGTGTGCTGTTTGTACGTTAGATGTTTGTAATTGCTCTGTGGTTCTCTCTGGCTTTTCCCACCTGTAAAACTGTCCGACATGAAGTGACCCTGGCTATCGAAGTGTCATTAAACCCCAATAAATAAATCAATAAGAATCATGTGTCCCTATTCTGGAAAACAGTTTGGGGCAAATTGCCAAAGGATGGTTTGGGTTAGATTAGTATCCAGTTTGGGTCAAATTGTTGGAGGACAGTTTGGATGCAATTCTCACGAATTCCAGTCACTTTGGCCCCAAGTCATTTTGGCCCCAGTCATTACAGCCTCAGGTCAATTCAGCCCCAATATACCAGGTCATTTCGGCCTCTTTAAATATTTTCAAATATTGTTTGAATTTTAACATTTTTCTATTTAATTTTTTTTCAACATATATATCTCTCAATTAGATATTCAGGTATACATGATATATGTCTAGTAGATTTTCTTTCATGATGAATAAATAAAAGAAAAGTTTCAGCATGTCGAAGATGCACATGGACTATGTGGGATTTGAAATCACTTGTGACCTGAATAATTTTATTTGCTTATGAATCTATGAGAGCCGGAAGCGAGGGTAAGTAATGTGATTTGGTTTGAGTGTACGCCTTGGAAGTGGGGCACTGGGATCAGACCTCCGTGGACATCGAACTGGAAGGGTACTAGGAATTGCGCATAACTACAAGGATTCTGCTCTGTGTTTTAGAAAATGTGGACATATTTATGGTAGTATCAAAATCGCAGTTTGGTGGTTGTTTCAGAAAAAAAAAAGAAAAAGAAACCCTGTGAACCTCAAACTGGAAGGTGACTAGGAATTGTGCATAACAATATGAATAAATGACTGCATATTCCGGTACTTTGCAAAATTTCAAAGTAAAATAATTTCTCTTACTTATACAGATAGCATCTTAAATGTATGTAAAATTGAACACATGGATAATTTTAATGTCATGTATAAATGTTCTGTACACTATGTAAATACAAATAACTGAACATTACTTAATAAAGGTAATTACCCATTATTTCTAAACATGAACTATGCACTGATCTTTATAGATCTCTACACTTAAAATGGTGCCGAAATGACCAAGGGACCAAAGTGACTAGGACAGAGATGACTTCGAGGTCGAATTGACCAGAGGACGAAATGACTTGGAGCCGAAGTGATTGGATATCATTCTAACAGATGAGAGACGTTAATTAGGCCCTATTACAGAACACATTGAATGTGAATTCACTGCAGAGATAATTGCTCGACGATATATTATATTAATATTTTTTCAATTAATATCGAACAATCTATTAATATTTTTTTAAAGAATTATTTTCAGGTGTTAAAACGAATATCGTAGCGTATCTAAAATATCCTAACAGATGTGTACTGCTTTTCTTTTGGATGATTCTTCCCTGGGCCTAGTTCTCCCCAGGCTGAAGATTCCCCCAGTTCCCGAAAAAAGATGACATTCCATTTTCAATGGCGGTAAATATCCAAAAGGGTTATTATTTTCCATTTTTTAGTTTTTGAAACTACGAAGCACTGTTCAGAAATACAGATGCACCAAAAAGTAACACATTATTACTTTGTTTTGGTTTCTAACGGGACTGAAAGCAACCTATCAGTATCACTTTTTCGAATTACACCCATTTCGTCTGCTAACCAAATCGTCCGCTGCAATTTTACGCAAGTCGTCCTCTACAATTATACCCAACACGTCCGAAACTCGTTCGCTGGGGGAAAGTATTCAAGTATTGCATTTTTAATAATTTTTTATTTATATAATAATTTTATTGTATAATTTATTGTAGATTACCTATTGTAAAATATCTTAATGTACCTCCATTGTAATATATCTTAATGTACCTCCTTGCATTAAATTTCATATATGTGTATGAAATTCTGAAAACAGAAATGTCAGAACAAAATAAACTATCCAGCCATCTAATAAATTTTAATTACTGTTTATTCAATGGATTACCAATAAAAATTATATTATTACAGTAAAAGTTCTTAAAGTATATGTACGGTATATTAAGTTCCACAACATAATCTTATAATTTTGCAATTTTTCATTGAAGAGCTCCACCGGCACCTTACAGTGAATAATTGCAAAATTATTAGCATAAGTATTATAAGAATTAATTATATTAAGAAATGCAACAAAATTTGTTATATTAAGTTCTGCAACATAATCTTATAATTTTGCAAGTATTCATTGAGGCGCACCGTCGCTTTACAATGAATAATAGCAAAATTATTACCAAATTTTTTATAAGAATTAATTATATTAAGAAACGCATCAAAATTTATGGTTTATTAAAATTCTGCAACATAATCTTATAATTTTGCAATTATTCTTGGAAGAGCATCACCGGCGCTTTACAATGAATAATCACGAAATTATTAGCAAATGTATTATAGGAATTATTTATTTATTTATTTATTGGTGTTTAAGGTCACATACTTATGCACAATGGCTAATCGTGACCGTGACAGTTTTACGGGTGGAGGAAGCCGGAGTACCCGGAGAGAACCACCGAGCAACGACGAGCAGCTGTCAGCTCTCCAACATCGTAACTCTGAACTCTGCACCGCAGCACAGGCAGGGTTAGATTGGTTGAAGACATGCGCACCTTCAACGTGCAGTACGCCTCAGTACACAGCGTCATCGTGCCCCCATGTAGGCAATCAGGGTGATTATTATTTATTTATTGGTGTTTAAGGTCACATTTATCTGCACAACAGCTTATTGTGACCATGGCAGTTTTATGGATGGAGGAAACTAGAGTACCCCAGGAGAACCACTGAGCAATGGCAAGCAACTGTGAGCTCCCCAACATACTACACAAGCTGGGTTAGCCTTGTTCGAAGACAGGTGCACCAAGAACATGCAGTATGCCTTAGTACACAGCATACCTTGCCCCCACATGGGTAGTGGGGGTGAAGTGTCTTGCCCAAGGACATAATGCGGTTGCCGCAGGTGGGATTCGAACCGAGGACCTCTTGGCTTGCACCTCTACCAACTGAGCCACCGCGCCCCCTATTATAGGAATTAATAATATTAACAAACGCATCAAAACGTGTTATAATTATATTAAGAAATGCATCAAAACTTGTTATATTAAGTTCCGTAACATAATCTTATAATTTTGCAATTATTCCAGGGGGAGAGGGGTCCTGGGGGGGGGGGGGGGGGAGGGACCAAAAATTTGCAAGACGTGATGTGGGGGTGGGTGAGTCTCTTGAGTGCACCAAAAATGTACATTTCCAACTTGTACAATTTTTTAAAAACATATCAATATATCAGCCAATATATGACATTATTTGTGTTTCAAACCTTAAAGATGATGTTGTACATCACACTCTTAACACAAATACAACATCAGGAGGCTTTATATTTGAGAATATTGGGCTTAATCTGGGGAAATGTCACACGTTAGTAGGGGGTGGGTGTCTTGTTCGAAATGTAGAAAATGTGCAGACAATATTTTCCTTGACAAGGGGACGACTCGGCTTGCGGACGAAACGTCCGTATACCCTTTTTTCAAGCAAACTTTTCCTTACTTTTACAACACCTTAACATTCGGTGTTCAACAACTGAGTTTCTGTTCATCTTGATATTTCACCAGGTACGTGTCAATGCATATCTGTATACAATCGCACCAATATAACAACAATTATCAGTTATATTATCGGTTATATGTACGTTTTTTTTCGATTGAGGTTATCACTGGCAGACAAGCTGCAACGAAATCAGGACTGAGAGTTCGATCTGAAATGACGAGATCATCAGCTGAGCATTTTGACAAACCTCCAGAAGGACAGAACTCGAGTAATAATAGTAACACTTTGGCCGGCCGCTGATTTGTCGCGGTTCTCGGTTGAGAAGGCCTGGTTACCCCTGAAGTGTAGATATGTTGGCCAATGTATCACACAAAGCTTTGAGGCGAAACAAAAAACATTTGATTCCCAGAGGGGGCCAGGCCAATTGCAATTGAATGGGCAATTCGACACCGGAAGTTACGTGGTTTTTTCACTGAAATTTACTGTCCACTTCAAAAATCACATTGACGGCTATAGAGAATTCTGTTCTGGAACACATTTATCTGACTGGGTATGTGGAACCCTTTGCGGGCCTACGGCCCGCTTGGGGTTCCTAAAAATGAGGGCGTTCGTTTCGTGTATTCGCCCTGTTCCCGATGACGTCACCATGCCGGTGGGGCAATAATAAAATTGATTTTCATTATTGGCCCGGTGACATCAATGTTCATTCAGCATTTCGGAGCATCAAACCGCCGAGGTAACTCTCCTTCACTTCTGAGAAATATCGATATATTTTGAACGCGGTCGAGTTTAAATTGATCGTTTCTCAGTTGTTTCCTTGTGCTCTCCGTTATTTCGTGAGAAAAGAGCATTTCATTTGAGAGTATAATCACCCGATGATCATCGTTAGGTAAGTAACATACACTGTAAATAATATATCGTTAGTTGTTCGTCAACTTCGCCTGAACTTGGCTAATATCTCGCCTAATTTCGATGTGAACAAGACGATTGTCAGCTGATCAGTCATGTGACTATGGGAAGTGACCTTACTTTGTTAGCCCAAAAAGCTTCAATGCTGTGATGAAAGCGATTGTTTTTTTTTGTTCATTAAATTATGTTGAGCTCAGTAGTACATTATTTCTCTCCTTGAAAATCCAATGAAGCAATACCTACATGTACCTAGTGCCCTTGAATATTTACTAACAGTCCATGTGGTAATAATAATAATAACATGGTTTTGTAGGGCGTTATGGTTCATTAACGGCCCTACAGGAATGATTAGAAGCCCCTGGGACTATTAGTGGCCCTCATCTCCTTCTCGGGCCGCTAATAGTCCGTTGGGCTTTTAATCATTCCTGCTGGGTCGTTAATGAATCATAACGTCCTACAAAATCATGTTATTGTATAATTAACAATACTTTTATAAAAACAAGCAGGCTGCACTTGAGAAAACTCTATGTTATAATCAAAAGTGCATCTCTTATTACAGTTAAAACTATAAGTCCTGTCACGAAATGCGCACAAACAGCACGTCGATCTGCGCGTTAATCTGCACGTTATGACCATAGTAAGGTTCTCAAATCCTGTACATATGACCTGTGCACAAGCAATGTTTCAGCCAATGGACCTCCGGGTAATCCGGAGGTCCATTGACAGAAACATTGCCTGTGTTTGCTATGAGTAACCAGAAGAACCATCCGTTCTTTGGATTCCATTCTATATGGCAATTGCGCGCAATTCCTACGCGCAATTAAGCCCAGATAAGCACACAGTTCGTGACAGGACTTCTAGTTTCAACTGTACAAAACCAACTACGTTGAACTTCGGTATAATTATTTGGCAAACAATAAAACCTCCAACACAACAGATAGGCAACAAAGAAAATTTAAAAATGCCCTAGTTAAAAAGACAAAAAAAGGTTTTTTTTAATTCTCTTTTCAATCATGCACTTCACTCAACTGATTAACAAGCTTTCGCTTCGTTAAGGGACAAACATATATCCAAATGAGGATGGTAGTAGTATTTATGGGTGATGAAATAATATTGTCCCTATATCCCGATAAATTCTGTCTTTTGATTGGTCAGAATGCCTTGGATAAATAGCCATGGCAAAGGGTGCACCCAGCATTCCAGGTATATGAGAGCGTGCAACATCCAGGGTATATGAGCATGCAAAACATCAGAGATATATGGTTTAAATGAAAGTGTTTCACTTCCGCTCACCTCGATATAAAAACTGAACAAAAAAAACCCCTGAAAATAGTCACAAATATTATCAGACTTCCGACAATATGATCATATTTTGCTGTTATAAATTAAATAGTCGCATAATTAAATGAAACAACTTGAGGAAAATGAAATACATTTAAGAGCAAATATCGTCTCCTGAGTTCCAATATGTTCTATGTACCAGTAGGCACATAGAACACATTGGAACTCGGGGGACGATATGTCAGCAAAATGCTGTTTACTTGTTTCCTTAATGACCCAAGGGATGTAACTCTATTTGTTGTCTTCTGCATTTGTAAAAACAAAACAATTATTCATGAATTTGGTCCAACTGATTGCGGAGCGCGAGAAAGACATCCACAAATTTTTCTCCACAATGTTTCTATTGTGTTTCAAACGGGACAGAACTGTTATCTCCGTCAACATGTATGGTACAGTGGAGCCCATTTAATTGGATATCTCTTAACTGAATAACCCTGTTAATTGAATATAATTTCCCAACACAAAACCATTTACCATACCTACAGTACAAAACTGACCTGTTAATTGAATATAGGTTATAGAGTAAACTCCTGTTAATTCAATAAAAAATCTTGTAAAATGTTGTTAAGTTACCCTGACTCTCCCCAGTTTTTCTTTGTTCATGGACCTATTTGGCCTCAGTACATCCAATACGGGCATTTAAACTATTATATCTTGTTTGACAGAGCTCATGGAGCTCTGTCAAACAAGATGTAATAGAATAAATGCTAAGGTTATCTCTAAAATACAGGAAAGTGATACAATCCCTGTTAATTGAATACTCCTTTTAATTGAATAATTTTCATTGACAAAGAGGCTATTCAATTAATAGGGTTCCAATGTATATGGAGATTTAATATCTGAATGCCTCATTTAAACACCTCGCCTACGGCTCGATGTTTAAAAACAGACATCCAGGTATTAAATCTCCATATACCATACATGTCGGCGGAGATAACTTATAATAACTCCTGTCTGAGACATCCTGGTTGTCCCCACTTTCTTAACTCCTTGTACAAGAGAGACATCCCAGTTGTCCCCACTTTCTTAACTCCTTGTACAAGAGAGACATCCCGGTTGTCCCCACTTTCTTAACTCCTTGTACAAGAGAGACATCCCAGTTGTCCCCACTTTCTTAACTCCTTGTACAAGAGAGACATCCCGGTTGTCCCCACTTTCTTAACTCCTTGGACAAGAGAGACATCCTGGTTGTCCCCACTTTCTCTTAACCCACTTCTACAAGTGAGACATCCCGGTTGTCCCCACTTTCTTAATTCCTTGTACAAGAGAGACATCCTGGTTGTCCCCACGTTCTTAACTCCTTGTACAAGAGAGACATCCCGGTTGTCCCCACTTTCTTAACCTCCTGTACAAGAGAGACATCCCGGTTGTCCCACTTTCTTAACCCCTTGTACAAGAGAGACATCCCCGTTGTCCCCACTTTCTTAACCCCTTGAACAAGAGAGACATCCTGGTTGTCTTCACTTTCTCAACCCCTTGTACAAGAGAGACATCCTGGTTGTCTCCACTTTCTCAACCCCTTGTACAAGAGAGACATCCCGGTTGTCCCCACTTTCTTAACTCCTTGGACAAGAGAGACATCCTGGTTGTCCCCACTTTCTCTTAACCCACTTCTACAAGTGAGACATCCCGGTTGTCCCCACTTTCTTAATTCCTTGTACAAGAGAGACATCCTGGTTGTCCCCACGTTCTTAACTCCTTGTACAAGAGAGACATCCCAGCTGTCACCTCTTTCTTAACCCCTTGTAGTACAAGAGAGACATCCCGGTTGTCCCCACTTTCTTAACCTCTTGTACACGAGACATCCTCGTTGTCCCCACTTTCTTAACCCCTTGAACAAGAGAGACATCCCAGCTGTCCCCACTTTCTTAACCCCTTGTACAAGAGAGACATCCCAGATGTCCCCACTTTCTTAACCCCTTGTACAAGAGAGACATCCTGGTTGTCCCCACTTTATTAACCCCTTGTACAAGAGAGACATCCTGGTTGTCTCCACTTTCTCAACCACTTGTACAAGAGAGACATCCTGGTTGTCTCCACTTTCTCAACCCCTTGTACAAGAGAGACATCCCAGCTGTCCCCACTTTCTTAACCCCTTGTAGTACAAGAGAGACATCCCGGTTGTCCCAACTTTCCTAACCCCTTGTACACGAGAGGCATCCCGGTTGTCCCCACTTTATTAACCCCTTGTACAAGAGAGCCATCCCGGTTGTCCCCACTTTCTTATCCCCTTGTACAAGAGAGACATCCCGGCTGTCCCCACTTTCTTAACCCCCTGTACACGAGAGGCATCCCGGTTGTCCCCACTTTATTAACCCCTTGTACAAGAGAGACATACCGGTTGTCCCCACTTTCTTAACCCCTTGTACAAGAGAGACATTTTGGTTGTCCCCACTTTCTCAACCCCTTGTACAAGAGAGCCATCCCGGTTGTCCCCACTTTCTTATCCCCTTGTACAAGAGGGACATCCCGGTTGTCCCCACTTTCTTAACCCCTTGTACATGAGAGACATACCGGTTGTCCCCACTTTCTTAACCTCCACCCATAAAACTGCTGTGATGATGATTAGCCATTATGCAGAAATATGTGACCTTAAACACCAATAAATAAATAATTAGAAATATTATTGCTCAATGGAAAAAGCATACTTGTGTGGAGTTTTATTATTTTTATCACAATGTATAATTTCATTCATTGTGAAGAAATTTCTTCATGTGCCATTGGGTTTGGAGAGATGAAAATGGAGATCTATTATTGTGACCAGTTCACTGTGGCTTTTTGTTTAACCCTTTGGGACTTTAATTATCCTGGCGTTCAAATGTCACTTGGAATCCAGTTTCTTCAATGTTTTTCAAAATGCGACGTCAAGCGGCGGAATGTACAAATAAGATATTTTTAACATTAGTGATTATCTGGTTGAGGGCTAGATTATTTTTGGTGGTCTGAATTTGAGATTCAAAACTTGTTTTATTACAAATTATTGGAGAGTGCCCACAGGCACTCTCCAATAATTTGTAATAAAACAAATTTATATAAACAAAATATTATTTACGTTTGACAGAATATGAAATATAAGCAAGGAAAGTAATGGCTTTTGCTCTGGTATCCTCATTTTTTGAAAGACCTGAAAGTGGCTTCTAGCACTAACCCAGGTATGAAGTCTTGACAGCAGGATTATGTTAGTATTTTAAGCTGCGATAACATTTGGCTCAATGGTTATCACTGAGCACTATTTGGGAGAATATAGGTATTTGAGGTTAAAACTTTAAAACATCGAAAAATAATAACAAAAATAATGACCACAAAGTATCAACGTGCTGTTTGATTTCGAATGTAATAACACTTACAAAAGTATCAAAGGGATACATTGAACAAAAGATTTCGTACGTAATAACACGTACAAAAGTATGAAAGGGTTAACAAAATAAGTTTTGAGAAGTCATGGTTATCTGGGTTTTTTTTTTTTACAGAAAGGTAGATAAATGTGTTATGCACTCATTGTGCTTGTATACAATCTTTTATCGCAACTAGACTCATTTTTGGGGAGGGATTATTTATTTATTCATTTATTTATTTATTAAGGTTTAATGACACTTTAACAGCTAAGGTTATATCATGTTGATGACAGTTTTATGGGTGGAGGAAGCCGGAGTACCCAGAGAGAACCACCAATCTACGACAAGCAGCTGCCAGCTCCCCAACATTTTAACTCCTCACTGCAGCACAGGCAGGGTTAGATTGGTTGAAGGCATCCACACCATCGACATGCAATACGTCTTAGTACACGGCGTCATCATGTCCCCATGTGGACAATCAGGGTTAAGCGCCTTGCCTAAGCACACAACTCGGGAGTCCGAACCAATCGAGCAGATGGTCACCCATCCAAGGACTAACTGCACTCAACATTGCTTAACTTCGGTGATCTGATGACAACTGGTTACTGCAATGCCATCGTGCCCCTTTTGGGGAGGGATAGCTACTCATCTTGCATAAGCAGCTTGCAGCTATACGTCCCCAAAAAACGAGTTTCACTGCAATAAAAGATTCTGTACAAGCACAATGTGCATATAACACATATTTACCTCGGCCCCTGCGAATATGGATTTTTTTTTACTCTTACTTTTGACTCGAACTTGCAAAAAAAAAAATGTTCGAGTCGACCAAATGTCAAATTCGAACCAAGTTAGCCAAAACCAGGTATCCAAGTGCATTTTCGTACGCGATATTTCCAGTTTAAAATAGCCACATTGGGATTGTTTTGGCATTGCACCGATAATTTATCCACATATTCATGCTAACATTGAACAGTTCATACACTAACAATGCAGTAAACTTGAATGCATGGTTGAGTAGGAGAGAAAGAATTTGTATGTACCTGTGATTGGTTTGCACCCTTCTTGCCTTTGCACTTGGAATCGTTCGAGGTTGCCTTATCATGAAGCAATGGATGTTTGATCATGTTTCTTACTGAAGTGTACCAGAGGTGAGATGTAGTCCTTGTCACTTGGGTTTTGTACGAAATCTTACATGTATTACACATGTATGTAGCCGTGGCTTTATCCACTGTAAAATATGTGTGTATTACCAATGTCATTTGGAATCAAGCGACATGCATCATTCCAAATGACATTGGTAATACAGAAGAATCCTCTTAATTGAATATCCATTTTGCCAACCATTATTCAATTAACAGGAGTATTCAATTAACAGGGATTTGGTCTGTTTCCTGTGTTCTGGAGGTAAACTGAGCATTTATTCTATTATATCTTGTTTGACAGAGCTCATAGAGCTCTGTCAAACAAGATATAATAGAATAAATGCCTGTATTGGATGTAGTGAGGCCAAAAAGGTTGATAAATAAGGAGAATTTGGTGCGTGTCACAGTAATGTTTTCGACATATTACAAAAATTTATATACAATTAACAGGAGTTTACTCTACAACCCATATGCAATTAACAGACCATATTTGTACTGAAGGTATGGTAAATGGTTTTGTGTTTGAAAATTATATTCAATTAACAGGGATATGCAATTAAGAGAAATCCAATTAAGTGGGCTCCACTGTACACTGTAAATTCCATGTTGACGATGTGCGCTGGCGGTTCACGCTCACTTCCTCACATTGTTTTAACAATCTAGCCAGAATTAAATGTACGAATGCACGTATACCGAGACATTTATTAACAAGGTTTTTTCATATTCGTTATTATATTCGTGATTTTATTTTCGACTCAAATTTGTTGATCGACTGAACTTCGACACAATCAATCGAATATTCGCAGGGGCTTATATTTATCATTCATTAATAAAATTAAAATTAAGAATAACATGATATGAATTGTCATGGATGATAGGAAAGAAGAGAAACAAATGTTTTTTGGAAATTGTTTAATAACTACTGCTAATATACATGTACCATCCCATAAAGGAATCTGAAGCATACAGTTAAGAAAAAAATGAAAATAGAAGTGTATCATTTGAATGTGTCCGCAACAGAGATGGGTGGCATTGGAATTTTGATATTGGTATCTTTAAGTGGATATACCATGGTATCGGTTCGATATCTGACTTGACTGAGAGAACAAAAGGAGAATTCACCAGGAAATTACAGAATAAGTTTTTCTTGTTTTCATTCTACCACTGTGAGAGCCACAAATGAGACTGACTATAAGCTCAAAATTGGCATTCTTTTGCCAACAAAAGATATTTCTGGAGTAATTTTTGGACTTGTTTCAAGCACATTTGAACTTTCAAAGGGATATTTTAGGGTTTAGCGATCTGAGAGCATATGCCATTAACAAGACATCATGAGGGGGGGGGGGGGGGGGGGGGGGGTCCTGCTGACAATAAGAAATCACCTGGGCAGTGATTTCTAGTCAAGTCTTGACTGCCTTAACAGGCAGCCAAGACTTGACTGGAAATCACTGCTAAGCTAACGGACATATACAGTTTGTAGTCTGGTGGGAATTCAGGACAATTTCCTAGGCCCTTGAGGGTTAACAGAAGTGAAGAGAAAATCAGTCACGTTTTATTTCAAGAAAATGAACACTTCCCCCGCTATCAAGCCTCAACAGGGCCCTATATATAGCGAATGTAGGAAGATAAGAAAGTTAAAAAATTTATAGTAGTAATTTATATATTTTTTATACTTACCAATGACCCAGACTTAGCTGGTGCTAACTCTAAAATATTTAGGGCCAAACGCAAATTTTACCCCCAAATCCCCAAAATTGCATCTAAAACCGAAAATTACATGTCCTATATGGTCCTCCATACTTTTACTCCACTGCACATGCGCAGTGTCAAGGAGGTCTTGAAATTGGTGCCAAATGTCATTCTTACAACCAGTGCCTGGTAAGCATTATGTACTCAGCGGGGAGGTATGAGTTTCCAACTCATGGGAGAGCCATCCCCCGTCTGGGTCATTGGTAAGAAAAAAAAAATATATAAATTACTATAAATTTTTTAACATTTTTATACTGTACCAATGACCCAGACTTAGCTGAATAGTAAAAAGGTTGGAGGGCCTAGGACATAAAGAAAAATCCAATAGACTCAATTACATATAACAGAACTAACCCCTCAAGGAGAAAAGGAGATATAGGCTTTACATGTATCTTTCTTATTTGTATCAAAAAAGAAAGACACAACACCATTCTGTAATTGAGCACAATAACATCAATGATCTCTATTAACATCCAGTATAACCATTTATACTAATATTATTTAAAGGAAAGCCAATAAATAAGGAAGTCCAGAGAAATGAGACTCTATATACTCATTTAAAAGTGTCCAAGGATTGTATATTAACGCCCGATTAACACGTGACATATACAAATGCTTCACACCGAGCAACACTTAAAAAATATTACATAGATGAGTAAACATTAGCTTTACACTTTAAAACCATCCCGGTACCGACTCGGAATTACTGACTCCAAGGGAGGTATTCCCTTGCTTTACACTATAAAGCAGGTGACCTAAGGGAACACCCGCCCCCCACACCACCCCCCTTTCCCCTTGCCCTGGATCAAATACTCTAGAGCGAAGAGAGCAGCAGGACAGAGTCACTGCCGGAACCGGAAGCCTACACACATATAGTTGCCACTGTTTAGTGGACAACATTCTGAATGAAAAATAACGGACCTAAACAATGCAGATCTGCAGAAATGGACTCAATATTTCTCAGAAACAAATTCGTGAAAGTGGAGGGCTAAGACCAATATGCAGCCCTCATTAGATCTGTAATAGCAACATTATTAGCGTAAGCCCATGATGTAGAAAGAACTCTTACTTCATGAGCTTAAAACTAAAGCACAGACTGCTGATTGAAGATAATATCATAAGCAGTACTGATAGTAAATTGAGCAATATCTGCTGAATCAACGGCGCTGGAAAGTTAAAAAATTTATAGTAATTTATATATTTTTTATACTTACCAATGACCCAGACTTAGCTGGTGCTAACTCTAACAAAACCAGGGCCAAACACAAATTTTGCCCCCCAATCCCCAAAATTTGCATCCAAAACAAAAAGAAATCATGTCCTATAGGACCTCCATACTACGCCCCCACTCCGCATGCGCAGTATCAAGGACGTCCCGAAATTGGCGCCAATTATCATTCTTACTGGCAGTGACTGGTCAGCGCTATGTACTCAGCGGGGAGGCAAGAGTTCCCAACTCCTGGGAGGGCCATCCCCGTCTGGGTCAGTGGTAAGTATAAAAAATATATACATTACTATAAATTTTTTAACATTTTTATACTGTACCAATGACCCAGACTTAGCTGAATAGTAAACAGGCTGGAGGGCCTAGGACATAGAGGAAAATCAAATAAGCTCAACTATATAATAAAGAGGTAACCCCTTAAGGAGAAAAGGAGTATTAGGCTTTACATGTATCTTTCTTATTTAATATTAAATTAGAAAGATACAATACCCTTCATAATTGAGCACAATAATATTCATGTTCTCTATTAACATCCAGTATAACCCTTATACTAATTATTTTTAAAGTAAGCCAATAAATAAAGTAGTCCAGAGAATTGAGACTCTTTATAGTCATTTAAAAGTGTCCGAGTATTGTATATTAAATCCCGTTTGACACTTGACATATACAAATGCTTCACACCGAGCTACACTTTAAAAATAAGATATGAATGAATTTTAACATTAATATTACACTTCACTTTAAAACCATCCCAGAAGCGACTCAGAAATACTGACTTGGAGGAGGCATTCCCTTGCTTTTCACTATAAAGCAGGTGACCTAAGGGAACACCTGCCCCCCGCCCCCCACCCCCTTGCCCTGGGTCAAATAGCCCAGAGCGAAGAGGGCAGCCGGACGGAGTCACTGCCGGAACAGAAAGCCTGCATAACTATAGTTGCAACTGTTTAGTGGATGACATTCTGAGCAACAGATAACGGACCTAAACAATGCAGGTCTCCAGAAATGGACTCAATATTTCTGAGATAAAAATTTGTGAATGTGGATGGCTGAGACCAATAAGCAGCCTTCATTAAATCTGTAATAGCAACACTATTAGCATAAGCCCAAGAAGTAGCAAGAGCTCTTACTTCATGAGCGGAAATCTTAAGCACAGACTGCTGAAAAGAAGATAAACTCTCATAAGCAGTACGGATAGTTAATTGAATCCATCTAGCAATAGAATGGACCGAAATGTCCCTTCTATTAGGCATCAAAGACAGAAAGAAACGTTTCCGTCCCTTTCTGATAAACTGAGATCTCTGTTTATAGATACGTAACGCTCTAACAGGACAGAGTAAAGAGCCTTAATAACAATAGGTTCCGGATATTTATTAGGAGCCTGATTCTTAGCTAAAAAACCCACATTAGTAGTGAAGGTGATAGTGTTCCCGACACTACGATAGTGAGAATCATCCACCGACAGTGCATGAAGCTCACTGACTCTTCTAGCAGAAGAGAAAGCTAAGAGAAAAGCTGTCTTATAAGATAAGAATTTGAAATCTACTGTCCCAAGAGGTTCAAATGGCTTTTCCTTCAATTTAAGAAGAACCCAAGCTAAATTCCATTTAGGAATTAATCTAAGAGTTCTGGGTCTATTTATCGAGAAGTTTCTAACCAACTTAGATAAAGAGACATTAGATCCAATTTGTAAACTATCATGATGTGCATAGGTATCAGATAACATAGACCTATAACCCTTAGTAGTAACAGGCTGCAGTTTGATTTCGTCAAACAAGTATACTAGAAAGTTTGCAATGTCTGGTATAGAGGGATCAAAAATATCTACAGAATGATCCCTACACCAACGACGAAAAACCTTCCACTTAGCCGCATAGTTTAGCGAAGAGGAGGTCCTCCTACAGTTAGAAATCGCGTCCACTGCTCGTCCTGTAAAGTGCTTGCCATGCAAGAAGGACCGCACAACGGAAAAACGTGAAGGTTGAGACCTTGCGGGTTGTGATGGAGTTGGCGCGATTTCCCCTGCGAAAGAAGATCCTCCCGTGGAGGAAGCTTTCGCGGTAGGTCCCACAACAGACACCTGAGTAGATTTATCCACGGTCTCTGTGGCGACAGAGATGCTACCAACAGAATCTTGCATTGAGATTGTTTTATCTTTAGCAATACTTGTTGAATTAACGGCGCTGGAGGATACGCATATCCTATCATTCCGTCCCAAGGGATCGACAGAGCGTCTACTGCAAATGCTCTTGGATCCGGACACGGAGACACATACGTCTGCAACTGATTGTTGAGATGTGTCGCAAATAAGTCTATCATTGGCCGTTCCCATTGGTAGCAAATCTGATTGAATACTTGTTTGTTGAGAGTCCACTCCGACGGCAACAAGCGACCCTTTCGTGAAAGGGAGTCTGCTAGCACATTCAGACGACCCGGTATGTGACAGACCGAAAGAAGAACCTGATGTTCTAGCGCAAACAGAAGGATTCTTTCCATTAGATTGAACAACGGAACTGAATGAGTGCCTCCCTGATTCCGTATATACGCCACTACTGTCGTATTGTCGGATAGGATTTGGACATGAGCATTGTGAATAATGTCCATCCAATGACGTAACGCAAGCCAAATTGACATCATTTCCTTGATGTTTATGTGCTTGCACAGGAATTGCGGATCCCAAAGACCCTGGCATCTCGAATCCGTTGGGATTAATGATGCACCCCAACCTGTTTGACTGGCATCCGTCATAATGGTAAAACTCGGATCCGGCAACTGCAGCGGAACTCCCTGAGTTAACCACTGAATGTTTGCCCAAGTCTGAATCTCTTGTTTCACTTGATCTGACAAGAGAACGTCTACGTCGAGCGAATGAATTTTTACACTCCAATTCTGAGTCAAGAAAATTTGGAGAGGACGCGTGCGTAACCGCCCCATCAGAATGAGATCCGCAGCGGCTCCGCACAGACCTATCAGTCTCATAAATTCTCTCGCTGTGACTTTGTCTGCGTGCAGACAATAGCGAGCGTAACAACTGACTAATTTCGCTCTGGTTAACGGCAGACGAACGAGATTGTTGTGCGTCTCGAAGCTCATTCCCAGATGAGTGAATGACTTGGACGGCACCAGATCCGACTTCTCCTCGTTTACTATAAAACCGAGACGTCGGAGCAATAGAAGTAGATTCTGAACATCGTTCTGAAGCGTTAACTCGTTGCCGTACCTCTGAAGAATGTCGTCCAGGTAGGCCGACGTTACCGCAGACGAATGAGCTCGGAAATAGATCATTACCGAGTTCATTACCCGAGTGAAAGCCCAGGGTGCTAGATTCAATCCGAAGCACATCGCCCGGAATTGATACACCACTCCTAGGACTGCGAAGCGTAGATACTTTCGGAATGTCGGATGTACCATGACGTGAAAGTACGCATCTTTGAGATCTATACTTGTTGCATAATCGTTCACCCGAATACTCGCTCTGACCGACCGAATCGTCTCCATATAAAATTTCGAAGCGACGATCAGCTTGTTTATCCAGCTCAAATCTATGACTGGACGGAATGAGCCGTCTGGTTTCGGAACCAGAAACAGATGGCTGTACAATCCCGGAGTCTCCTGGTTTTCTACGACCTCTACCGCGTTCTTCATTAAAAGAGACTGCACCTCTGATAACAGAGCGTCTCTTTTCTGCGGATTTGACGGAAGTTGAGTCCACTTTGGACTTCGAGTTAATGGAGGCTTTCGTTTGAAGGATATCTTTAGACCTTCCGAAGTCACTCCTCTCACCCAAGGGTCGTCCGTAATCGACGCCCATTCTTGTGAAAAGCTCGACAACCTTCCGCCAACCGGTACGCGATAGAGGTTTAAGCCATCACCTCCTGGACCTGCGAGGCCTGCGGTAGGAGAAACCACGTCCTCCACGACCCGCTGACCTCGGGGCGTCCGACCGGTTGTCCCGGCCTGAAGGACGTCCCGAACGAGAGTCGCTACCCTGACGGTCTCTCGAATAAGACCAAGAGGACGAACCTCTATAGGAACCTCTCTTGGGCGCATTAGACCCAGAAGTGCCTGTCTTATTCTTGTCTGCTGTATCCGACTTCTTAGAAGCAGATTTGAACAACAGAGAATCCGAAGCTTTCTTTGTAATTTTATCATAAATAGCAGAAAGCTTGCCGTCAAAGAGAAGTTCTCCGGAGACCGAAGCGACTCTAAGAGAGTTCTTCACCTTAGTATCCACGAGTGTGGATGTAGCTAGGGCTGCGTCACGTCTAACCAACTCCAGGTTTGCCACAGAAAGGGCGGAGTTACACGTGGAATAAGCTACTGCCCTTGAAAGAAGTCTTAAAGAGGATTGTATATCCTGAAACTCTTTCCCTTGAAGGTGCAGTGATAACGCCTTAGTAAGGTGATCTGCGTAAGATAAGGCATCTAAATTGGCTCTGTCAGACGAAATAGCTGTTTCCAACACCGCGGTTGGAATAGAAGCCGACGACGGTAATGATAGCTCTAAGTCTTCCGCCTCGTCGTCCATACGCAGAGGAACTCTCGGGATACCCTGTCCTGCCGTGTCGAATTTATTCCTTGCATTAATGAAAGGCAGGTTGAGAGTATTGGCGGACAAGAAACCTGCTTTTCCCGTCTTGGAAGCAAGTTTAAATATAGCGTCGTTCAATAATTCAAATGTTCTTGCAACATTATTGGACTGCGACGGGAACTCGGGAGCGATGTCCCTGAACCGCTCAAAAAATTCAGAGTCCAATGACGCTATAATCCTCTTGTCCGGAACCGCAGCAGTCTGGCCCGACGGAACAACTTGAGGGAGAAAGTGCCGGATGAAGTCCACGGCCGCTTTATGTTGTTCCGAAAGGGATAGCTCCAAATCATCCGTATCCCTTTCACCATCCGGTCGGACCTCATGATGCTCCCGGTCGTCCGCCCCCGATGCTTCGGCGGAGCGTACCGACCCAGCGCCGTCGGATAATTCTCGATCCGACACCGTTTCTGTCGGCTGCTGGGATGCTGCGATAAGCTGTGCTATCTGCACAAGAATGTCTGGCGTCGAGACCTGCGGAGGCGCAGTCTTTCGCTGCTTCGCCGAGGGAAGCTCCGCATCAGATGGCTCCCGCATACTTCTTCTATGCGAAAGTCCGGAGTCCATCGGTCTCAAATCCCTGGCTGCCGGATGGTGTGACCTGGTCGCCGAAGAATCCTTGATCGGCGAAGCTGGTAAGATATCGGCGGTCACGCAGCCAAGGTGCGGTCGTGTGCGCTGACGAGAAGAAGAAGCCTTAGCAGTCTCCGCGGACTGCCTATACAACAGAGCGTCCCGAGCGCCGGACGTATGCTCCGCTTGCGACACATTTTGTACCACAACATCTGGTCCCAGATGTTGTTGTACGAGAGAGGGGCCTCTCTCGCTCGCAGCCCGGCTGGACCTGGACGAGCTAGGAACCGGACTCAAAGGCTTCCTCCGATCTCGCTTACTATCCGCCGTCACTGGGTGTGCACATTGAATGTTTATAGTGCTCGCATCACCCAAAATTTCCTCCTGGACCGCATCGGACGAACCCGGCTGCCGAACCATTCGGTGAATGGACGCTACACCGGGCGAGCTAGCGGACGACATTTGTCTAATCTCCATGAGCACTTTTGCCGCTAGCTCTGAATTCATTTGTGACGACGGAAGCGCATTGTAGAAGATAACATGGAAACATCACCCTGTTCTTGTTCCTCTGAAATAGAAACTGAGAGAGTAGAGTGACCTTGCGGAGAAAGAGCCGGCATAGCCCTTTCTCCAGAAACAACATACTGTGACACACGTTTCCAATGTTTGTCACCCCAATATTGACATATAGAACAGGGATTAGTGTGAGAACACTGACTACAATTAATACAATGATCATGAAAGTCAGAGGAAGATTTCTTCCCATTACAATTTGAACAATATCCTTTCATTGTGAAAAGTCAACAACAAGTCCTAGTTACTCGCACAAACCCCTGACACAAAGATACATAATAACATGATCCATTAATAAATGAAAAAACAATTGCAAATCAAAATAATTTTGAAAAAATATTTTTTCAGCGAAGCCCAAGTTGCTGAAAAGTAACGTTGAGCCCCGATGGATCCGATGGCAAAGTGTGGTCAAAAATTTTAAATTTATATTAAATAATTAATGAGACACTTACGGATAATATAAATGTATCTTATAGTGAGATAAACTACACCAAAGGCAAACAGCCCCCCTCAAAAAAGGCTGTTGCCAATGTAAACAAACAGTGTAAAACACCAGAAAACATGACTCCAGGCACTGAAAAAACTGGCCCGAAATCAGTCATCAAAATTACACTCTATCTGATGCAAGACAGAGACTCCCAGGGGAGAATCTGCAGAACATCAGATGGAAGATGCAGAACACCACGTTTATACACCCATGGGTGAAAACGTAACTATGGGGAAAATAACAGAAAACATTCTGTATCCAAGCAACTCTCCCAGGAAAATTTTAGAAATGAACTTTCTCAAAAATATGCCAAAAGCATGGGAGAATTGCAAGGGGGGACAGAAGGCTAGAAGGCTAGGGGAGAGGAAACACTGAATAAGCAGTGCAACATTTAGCAAGAATGACAACAAGAGGCCCATGCCTCGAAAGTTAAAAAATTTATAGTAATTTATATATTTTTTATACTTACCAATGACCCAGACATAGCTGGTGCTAACTCTTAAAATATAGGGCCAAACACAAATTTTGCCCCCCAATCCCCAAAATTTGCATCTAAAACTAAAGAAAACATGTCCTGAAAGGCCCTCCACACTTCGCCCCTACTGCGCATGCGCAGTGTCAAGGACGTTCCGAAATTGGCGCCATTTATCATTCTAATAACCAGTGCCTGGTAAGCGCTATGTACTCAGCGGGGAGGCAAGAGTTCCCAACTCCTGGGAGGGCCATCCCCGTCTGGGTCATTGGTAAGTATAAAAAATATATAAATTACTATAAATTTTTTAACATTTTTATACTGTACCAATGACCCAGACATAGCTGAATAGTAAAAAGGCTGGAGGGCCAAGGACATAGAGCAAAATGGAATACGCTCAATAAAATAAAATAGAGTCATCCCCTGTAGGGAAAAGAAGAAATAGGCCTTACATGTATCTTTCTTATTTATGATAAATTAGAAAGATACAACACCTTCCAAAAATTGAGCTTCATACATCCATGTACTCTATTAATATCCAATAATCCTTATACTAATAATTTTTAAAGTAAGCCAATAATAAAGTAAGTCTAGAGAATAGAGACTCTTATACTCCTAAAAGTGTGTGAGAATTGCATAATCATGTCCGTTGACATATGCAATATTCAAAAGCTATACTTTAAAAACTAAGACTTGAATGAATTTTATAACTTAAACTTCTCACTAAACAACCATCCCAATAACAGCTCAGAATTACTAACTCCGGAGGAGGTATCCCCTTGTTTTCATAGTAAAAACAGGTGACCCAAGGGAACACCCTCCCCCCCCCCCCCTTTTTCTTGCCCTGGGTCAAATAGCCCAGAGCGAAGAGGGCAGCCGAACGGAGACACTGCCGAAACAGACAGCCTACCTAGCTATAGTAGCAACTGTTAAGTGAATGACATTCTGAGCAGTAGATAATAGACCTAACAATAGAGGCCTCCAGAAATGGACTCGATATTTCTGAGATAAAATTCATGAATGGATGGCTGAGTGCAATGAGCAGCCTTCAAAAATCTATAATAGCAACACTATTAATGTAAGCCCAAGAAGTAGAAGAACTCTTACTTCATGAGCCGAAATCTTAAGCACAACTGCTAAGCCAATGATATACCATAAGCAGTACGCTAGTTAATAGAATCCATTAACAATAAAATGGAGCGTAACGTCCTTCTACTAGACATCAAAGACAGAAGAAGCTTACGCCCTTGTAATAAACAGATATCTGTTTATAAATACATAAACTGTACCCGGAAAGAGTAAAGGCCTATGCCCATACGAAGACGGAAGGGCCTTAAAATAATAGGTTCCGGATAATAGGAGCCTAACTCTTATGCAACAATCCAACCTAAATAGTAACGGAAGTATTGATTCCGAAACTATGAAAGTGAAAATCATCCATCGATAGTGCATGAAACTCACTGACTCTACAGTAAAAGAGAAATCAACAGAATTACTGTCTAAAAGGTCAGAATTTGAAAACTACTGTTTCCAGAGGTTCAAATGATTACTTAGCTAAATAAGAACCTGAAGTTAAAATCCGTATAGGAATTTAATCCAAAGATTCTAAGTCTATTTATCAAAAAGTTACTGACTGACTTAGATAAAGAGACAAAAGACTCAATTGTAAACTATCGTAGAGTGCATAGGTATGAGGTAACATAAACCTATAACCTAAATAACAACAGGCTGCAGTAGATCTTGTGAAACAAGTATACTAAAAAATAGCAATGAGTAGTATGGAGGGATCAACCATATGAACATAATGATCCCTACACCACGACGGAAGAGCCTCCACTTTAGTCGCATAGAATAGCGAAGAAGAGGATCTCCTATAGTAAGAAATCGCGTCCAAAGCTCGTCCAGTACAGTGCTTACAATGCAATACGGACCACACAACGGAATACATGAAGGTTGCGACCTTGCTGGTTGTGATAAAGATGACACGATTTACCCAGTGAAAAAAGATCCTCACATAGAGGAAGATTTCACGTTAAGATCCACAGTAGACAAGAGAGTAAATTACTCATGATCTCTGTGAAGATAGAGATGCTATCAACAGAAATGTATTGTGGTTGTTTATCTTAGCAATACCTGCTAAAACAACAGCGCCGGAGGATACGCGTATCCTATCATTCCGTCCTATAGATCAATAGAGCGTTAACAGTATTAGCTCAGAGATCTGGACAAGCCAACACATACGTCTGCAAAATGATTAGCAAGCTGTGTCATAAATAAAACATCATTGGGCGCTCCCATAGATAGCAAATCTGATTGAATACTTGTTTGTTGAGAGTCCATTCTGACAGCAACAAGCGACCCGTAAGAGAACGGGAGTGCGATAAAACAATCAGACGACCCAGAATATGACGGATCAAAACTGAACTTGGTGTACTATAACCAACAGACGGATTCTTTCCATTAAATTGAATAACGGAAACGAAAGAGTGCCTCCCTGGTTCCGGAGATACGCCACTACTGTCGAATTAAAGGACAGGAATTTGGGCATGCGTTTCTGAATAATGTTCATGCAATGACATAAAGCAAGCCTAAAAAACATTATTCCGCGGAAGTTAAACTGATAGCTAAAAGACTGCGGAACCCAAAGACCCTGGCACTTCGAATCCGTAGGGATCAGTATATATCCCAATCTGTTTGACTGGCAACCGTCATAACAGCCACACTCGGGTCCGGCAACTGCGGCGGCACTCTCTGAGTCAACCACCGAATGTTTGCCCCAGTCTGAATCTCTTGTAACACTAGATAGACAAGAGAATGTATAAATCAAGCAATTCATGGATTGCCGGAAAGTTGCCGTCGAAGAGAAGCTCCTCCGAGAACGAAGCGACTCTGAGAGAGTTCTTAACCTACTATCCACGCGTGGATGTAGCTAGGGCTGCATCACGTCTAACCAACTCCAATCAGCCACTGAAGGGCGGAGTTATACGTGAACAAACTACTGCCCTCAAAAGAAATTACATTGAGAATAATATCCCGTAAATCTTTTCTTGAAGACGTAATGATAACGCCTCAGTAAGGCGGATTACGTATAATAAGGCGTCTAAGTTAAGTCTACTATACATAATGTCGTTCCCAACATTGAAATTGGAAAAGACATAAACGGCGAAAAAGAATATATGCAGTCTTTAATCACACCGTCTAGACGCATATGAACTCTCGGTATGCCCTGCTCTGCCAAAATAAACTATATGTAAAAAAGATAAAATGGCAGAAATGAGCCACGCGGACAAGAAACTAAACTATCATGCTTAGTAGCAGGCTTGTATATATATATAAATATATAGCGTCGAAAAATAAAACACATGTTGTAATGACAATATTGGACTGCGTCGGTAAGTCAGGGACAAAGTCCCTGTACCGATCGAAAAATCCGAGTCCAATGACGCTATAAGTCTCTTATCCAAGATCGCAGCAATGAAGTCCGAAAAATAATCACTGGAAGAAATGCCAGAAGATATGAAAGGCATCTTCCGATACTACTAAAGGGAAAACTCGAAATCTTTCGAATCCCTTTCGCCATCCTGTCGGACCCTATAAAGCGTTCGGTCGTCCGTAGCTTGATGCAACCGCGGACCGCACCGACCCAGCGCCGTCGGATAATTCCTGATTCGACCGAGAAACCGTCAATTGCTGGGATGCTGCGAAACAACTGTGCTAACTCGGATAGCACGTCCGTCACTGAGGCCTGAGGAGCAGCGGACTTACGATGCATTGCCGCAGGAAGCTCCGAGATCGTTACCCCGTGCATACTTCCAATATGCGAGCGAACGGAGTTTATAGGCCTCGTGTCCCTTGGCTACCGGATGGTGCGACCTATTCGCTGTGGAATCACTAAATGCCGAAACTGATCGGATACTCGAGGTCACGTAGCCAATGTGCGGTCGTGTGCCCTGCTGTGAGGATGAGGAAGCATTAAAGACAGTCTCTCGGACTGTCAATATAACGGAGCGTCCCGAGCAACGGACATATGCTCCGAATGTAAAATATCTGAACCACAACATGCGGTCCCCTATGTTGTTGGCTTCCTCCGATCTGTCCTCAATCTGCCGTCACTGGGTGAGTACTAAAGTAATTAAAGTGCTCGCATCACCCAAATCTCCTTCCTAGACCGCAACGGACGAACCCGGCAGCCGAACCATTCGATGAATGTACGCTACACCGGGTGAGCTAGCGAATGTCGCTCCGTAAGCGATAGACATATTCCATGAGCACTTATTGCCGCTAACTCCTCATTAACTATGACGACAGAGGCACACTTTTGAAAGACATCTCCATAACTCTTCGAACAAGAAACCAGAAATGCTTGGATAGCAAGCATAAAATAATAATATATATAGCGTCGTTCAATAATTCGAAAGTTTGTGTGACATTATTGGACTATGTCGGAACTGAGGGACGATGTCCCTGAACCGAACCAAAAAATTACTAAGTCCACCGACGCTATCAGTTTCTTATCCGGCATCGCAGCATATGTTGATCCGAAAGGGAAAGCTTGAAATCCACCGAATCCCTTTCGGTATCCCGTCGGACCGGATGAAACTTTCGGACGTCCGTACCCGCTTCCGCGGAGCGTCCCGACCCAGCATCGTCGGATAAAATATATGCGACAGATTCAGTTGATGCTGGGATGCTGCGATAAACTGTGCTATTAAGGAAAGCACGTCCGTTCCCGAGGCCTGTGCAGTAGCGGACTTACGATGCATTTAATACAATGATCATGAAAGTCAGAGGAAGATTTCTTCCCATTACAATTTGAACAATATCCTTTCATTGTGAAAAGTCAACAACAAGTCCTAGTTACTCGCACAAACCCCTGACACAAAGATACATAATAACATGATCCATTAATAAATGAAAAAACAATTGCAAATCAAAATAATTTTGAAAAAATATTTTTTCAGCGAAGCCCAAGTTGCTGAAAAGTAACGTTGAGCCCCGATGGATCCGATGGCAAAGTGTGGTCAAAAATTTTAAATTTATATTAAATAATTAATGAGACACTTACGGATAATATAAATGTATCTTATAGTGAGATAAACTACACCAAAGGCAAACAGCCCCCCTCAAAAAAGGCTGTTGCCAATGTAAACAAACAGTGTAAAACACCAGAAAACATGACTCCAGGCACTGAAAAAACTGGCCCGAAATCAGTCATCAAAATTACACTCTATCTGATGCAAGACAGAGACTCCCAGGGGAGAATCTGCAGAACATCAGATGGAAGATGCAGAACACCACGTTTATACACCCATGGGTGAAAACGTAACTATGGGGAAAATAACAGAAAACATTCTGTATCCAAGCAACTCTCCCAGGAAAATTTTAGAAATGAACTTTCTCAAAAATATGCCAAAAGCATGGGAGAATTGCAAGGGGGGACAGAAGGCTAGAAGGCTAGGGGAGAGGAAACACTGAATAAGCAGTGCAACATTTAGCAAGAATGACAACAAGAGGCCCATGCCTCGAAAGTTAAAAAATTTATAGTAATTTATATATTTTTTATACTTACCAATGACCCAGACATAGCTGGTGCTAACTCTTAAAATATAGGGCCAAACACAAATTTTGCCCCCCAATCCCCAAAATTTGCATCTAAAACTAAAGAAAACATGTCCTGAAAGGCCCTCCACACTTCGCCCCTACTGCGCATGCGCAGTGTCAAGGACGTTCCGAAATTGGCGCCATTTATCATTCTAATAACCAGTGCCTGGTAAGCGCTATGTACTCAGCGGGGAGGCAAGAGTTCCCAACTCCTGGGAGGGCCATCCCCGTCTGGGTCATTGGTAAGTATAAAAAATATATAAATTACTATAAATTTTTTAACATTTTTATACTGTACCAATGACCCAGACATAGCTGAATAGTAAAAAGGCTGGAGGGCCAAGGACATAGAGCAAAATGGAATACGCTCAATAAAATAAAATAGAGTCATCCCCTGTAGGGAAAAGAAGAAATAGGCCTTACATGTATCTTTCTTATTTATGATAAATTAGAAAGATACAACACCTTCCAAAAATTGAGCTTCATACATCCATGTACTCTATTAATATCCAATAATCCTTATACTAATAATTTTTAAAGTAAGCCAATAATAAAGTAAGTCTAGAGAATAGAGACTCTTATACTCCTAAAAGTGTGTGAGAATTGCATAATCATGTCCGTTGACATATGCAATATTCAAAAGCTATACTTTAAAAACTAAGACTTGAATGAATTTTATAACTTAAACTTCTCACTAAACAACCATCCCAATAACAGCTCAGAATTACTAACTCCGGAGGAGGTATCCCCTTGTTTTCATAGTAAAAACAGGTGACCCAAGGGAACACCCTCCCCCCCCCCCCCCTTTTTCTTGCCCTGGGTCAAATAGCCCAGAGCGAAGAGGGCAGCCGAACGGAGACACTGCCGAAACAGACAGCCTACCTAGCTATAGTAGCAACTGTTAAGTGAATGACATTCTGAGCAGTAGATAATAGACCTAACAATAGAGGCCTCCAGAAATGGACTCGATATTTCTGAGATAAAATTCATGAATGGATGGCTGAGTGCAATGAGCAGCCTTCAAAAATCTATAATAGCAACACTATTAATGTAAGCCCAAGAAGTAGAAGAACTCTTACTTCATGAGCCGAAATCTTAAGCACAACTGCTAAGCCAATGATATACCATAAGCAGTACGCTAGTTAATAGAATCCATTAACAATAAAATGGAGCGTAACGTCCTTCTACTAGACATCAAAGACAGAAGAAGCTTACGCCCTTGTAATAAACAGATATCTGTTTATAAATACATAAACTGTACCCGGAAAGAGTAAAGGCCTATGCCCATACGAAGACGGAAGGGCCTTAAAATAATAGGTTCCGGATAATAGGAGCCTAACTCTTATGCAACAATCCAACCTAAATAGTAACGGAAGTATTGATTCCGAAACTATGAAAGTGAAAATCATCCATCGATAGTGCATGAAACTCACTGACTCTACAGTAAAAGAGAAATCAACAGAATTACTGTCTAAAAGGTCAGAATTTGAAAACTACTGTTTCCAGAGGTTCAAATGATTACTTAGCTAAATAAGAACCTGAAGTTAAAATCCGTATAGGAATTTAATCCAAAGATTCTAAGTCTATTTATCAAAAAGTTACTGACTGACTTAGATAAAGAGACAAAAGACTCAATTGTAAACTATCGTAGAGTGCATAGGTATGAGGTAACATAAACCTATAACCTAAATAACAACAGGCTGCAGTAGATCTTGTGAAACAAGTATACTAAAAAATAGCAATGAGTAGTATGGAGGGATCAACCATATGAACATAATGATCCCTACACCACGACGGAAGAGCCTCCACTTTAGTCGCATAGAATAGCGAAGAAGAGGATCTCCTATAGTAAGAAATCGCGTCCAAAGCTCGTCCAGTACAGTGCTTACAATGCAATACGGACCACACAACGGAATACATGAAGGTTGCGACCTTGCTGGTTGTGATAAAGATGACACGATTTACCCAGTGAAAAAAGATCCTCACATAGAGGAAGATTTCACGTTAAGATCCACAGTAGACAAGAGAGTAAATTACTCATGATCTCTGTGAAGATAGAGATGCTATCAACAGAAATGTATTGTGGTTGTTTATCTTAGCAATACCTGCTAAAACAACAGCGCCGGAGGATACGCGTATCCTATCATTCCGTCCTATAGATCAATAGAGCGTTAACAGTATTAGCTCAGAGATCTGGACAAGCCAACACATACGTCTGCAAAATGATTAGCAAGCTGTGTCATAAATAAAACATCATTGGGCGCTCCCATAGATAGCAAATCTGATTGAATACTTGTTTGTTGAGAGTCCATTCTGACAGCAACAAGCGACCCGTAAGAGAACGGGAGTGCGATAAAACAATCAGACGACCCAGAATATGACGGATCAAAACTGAACTTGGTGTACTATAACCAACAGACGGATTCTTTCCATTAAATTGAATAACGGAAACGAAAGAGTGCCTCCCTGGTTCCGGAGATACGCCACTACTGTCGAATTAAAGGACAGGAATTTGGGCATGCGTTTCTGAATAATGTTCATGCAATGACATAAAGCAAGCCTAAAAAACATTATTCCGCGGAAGTTAAACTGATAGCTAAAAGACTGCGGAACCCAAAGACCCTGGCACTTCGAATCCGTAGGGATCAGTATATATCCCAATCTGTTTGACTGGCAACCGTCATAACAGCCACACTCGGGTCCGGCAACTGCGGCGGCACTCTCTGAGTCAACCACCGAATGTTTGCCCCAGTCTGAATCTCTTGTAACACTAGATAGACAAGAGAATGTATAAATCAAGCAATTCATGGATTGCCGGAAAGTTGCCGTCGAAGAGAAGCTCCTCCGAGAACGAAGCGACTCTGAGAGAGTTCTTAACCTACTATCCACGCGTGGATGTAGCTAGGGCTGCATCACGTCTAACCAACTCCAATCAGCCACTGAAGGGCGGAGTTATACGTGAACAAACTACTGCCCTCAAAAGAAATTACATTGAGAATAATATCCCGTAAATCTTTTCTTGAAGACGTAATGATAACGCCTCAGTAAGGCGGATTACGTATAATAAGGCGTCTAAGTTAAGTCTACTATACATAATGTCGTTCCCAACATTGAAATTGGAAAAGACATAAACGGCGAAAAAGAATATATGCAGTCTTTAATCACACCGTCTAGACGCATATGAACTCTCGGTATGCCCTGCTCTGCCAAAATAAACTATATGTAAAAAAGATAAAATGGCAGAAATGAGCCACGCGGACAAGAAACTAAACTATCATGCTTAGTAGCAGGCTTGTATATATATATAAATATATAGCGTCGAAAAATAAAACACATGTTGTAATGACAATATTGGACTGCGTCGGTAAGTCAGGGACAAAGTCCCTGTACCGATCGAAAAATCCGAGTCCAATGACGCTATAAGTCTCTTATCCAAGATCGCAGCAATGAAGTCCGAAAAATAATCACTGGAAGAAATGCCAGAAGATATGAAAGGCATCTTCCGATACTACTAAAGGGAAAACTCGAAATCTTTCGAATCCCTTTCGCCATCCTGTCGGACCCTATAAAGCGTTCGGTCGTCCGTAGCTTGATGCAACCGCGGACCGCACCGACCCAGCGCCGTCGGATAATTCCTGATTCGACCGAGAAACCGTCAATTGCTGGGATGCTGCGAAACAACTGTGCTAACTCGGATAGCACGTCCGTCACTGAGGCCTGAGGAGCAGCGGACTTACGATGCATTGCCGCAGGAAGCTCCGAGATCGTTACCCCGTGCATACTTCCAATATGCGAGCGAACGGAGTTTATAGGCCTCGTGTCCCTTGGCTACCGGATGGTGCGACCTATTCGCTGTGGAATCACTAAATGCCGAAACTGATCGGATACTCGAGGTCACGTAGCCAATGTGCGGTCGTGTGCCCTGCTGTGAGGATGAGGAAGCATTAAAGACAGTCTCTCGGACTGTCAATATAACGGAGCGTCCCGAGCAACGGACATATGCTCCGAATGTAAAATATCTGAACCACAACATGCGGTCCCCTATGTTGTTGGCTTCCTCCGATCTGTCCTCAATCTGCCGTCACTGGGTGAGTACTAAAGTAATTAAAGTGCTCGCATCACCCAAATCTCCTTCCTAGACCGCAACGGACGAACCCGGCAGCCGAACCATTCGATGAATGTACGCTACACCGGGTGAGCTAGCGAATGTCGCTCCGTAAGCGATAGACATATTCCATGAGCACTTATTGCCGCTAACTCCTCATTAACTATGACGACAGAGGCACACTTTTGAAAGACATCTCCATAACTCTTCGAACAAGAAACCAGAAATGCTTGGATAGCAAGCATAAAATAATAATATATATAGCGTCGTTCAATAATTCGAAAGTTTGTGTGACATTATTGGACTATGTCGGAACTGAGGGACGATGTCCCTGAACCGAACCAAAAAATTACTAAGTCCACCGACGCTATCAGTTTCTTATCCGGCATCGCAGCATATGTTGATCCGAAAGGGAAAGCTTGAAATCCACCGAATCCCTTTCGGTATCCCGTCGGACCGGATGAAACTTTCGGACGTCCGTACCCGCTTCCGCGGAGCGTCCCGACCCAGCATCGTCGGATAAAATATATGCGACAGATTCAGTTGATGCTGGGATGCTGCGATAAACTGTGCTATTAAGGAAAGCACGTCCGTTCCCGAGGCCTGTGCAGTAGCGGACTTACGATGCATTGCCGCTGGAAGCTCCGTGTACGTTGACTCCCGCACACTTCCTATGCGAACGTCCGGAGTCTGCAGGCCTCGAGTCCCCGGCTACCGACCCAGCGCTGTCGGATAATTCTCGATCCGACACCGTTTCTGTCGGCTGCTGGGATGCTGCGATAAGCTGTGCTATGTGCACAAGAATGTCCGGCGTCGAGACCTGCGGAGGCGCAGTCTATCGCTGCTTCGCCGAGGGCAGCTCCGCATCAGATGGCTCCCGCATACTTTTCCTATGCGAACGTCCGGAGTCCATCGGTCTCGAATCCCTGGCTGCCGGATGGTGTGACCTGGTCGCCGAAGAATCCTTGATCGGCGAAGCTGGTAATATATCGGCGGTCACGCAGCCAAGGTGCGGTCGTGTGCGCTGACGAGAAGAGGAAGCCTTAGCAGTCTCAGCGGACTGCCTATACAACGGAGCGTCCCGAGCGACGGACGTATGCTCCGCTAACGACACATTGTACCACAACATCTGGGGCCAGATGTTGTTGAACGAGAGAGGGGCCTCTCTCGCTTGCCGTCCGGATGGACCGGAACGAGCTATGAACCGGACTAAAAGGCTTCCTCCGTTCTCCCTCCGATCCGCCGTCACTGGGTGTGCATTAAGTTAATTTTATAGTGCTCGCATCACCCCAAAATTCCTTCTAGACCGCAACGGACGAACCCGGCTGCCGAACCATTCGGTGAATGGACGCTACACCGGGCGAGCTAGCGGACGTCAAAGGCCGTCGAACCTACTAGGGTCCTCTTAGGCAATTGGCGTATTACATGAGCACTTTTCCGCTAGCCCTTCATTAATTGTGACGACGGAGGCACACTGTTGGAAGACATCACAGATACATCACCCTAATCTTGATCGTCTGAAAATAGAAATTGATAAAGTAGAGTGACCCTGCGGGGAAAGGACCGGAGTGTCCAAATCCCCAACAACATACCGTGACATACGCTTCCCATATTGTCATCGAAATCATACGATACAGAACAGGAGTTAATGCGAGTACACTGACCACATATAGAATGATAATAAGGTCAGAGGAAGACTTCCTCTTAAAACAATTGATCAATATCCTTTCAATGTGAAAAGAAAACAAGTCCTGGTACTCGCACTAACCCCTGGCAATCAAAATACATAATAATAATATGATCCATTAATATAGAAAAAATAATTGAAATCAAAATATTTTGAAAAAAATATTTTTTCAGAACAGCCCAAGTTTCTGAAAAGTAACGTTGAGCCCCAATGGATCCCAAGCCTAAGTGTGGACAAAAATTTTAAAAATATTTTAAACAATTTATTCAACACTTACGAACAATAATAATGTATCTAGTTATGATTAAAATAACATAAAGATATTATTATTTAGAAATCCCCCCCTCACACAGAGGGCTGTTGTAAATGTAAACAATGAGTGTAAAAACACTAAAATAAGACTCCAGGCACCCAGGCCCGAAATCAGTTACCAAAAATACACCATCTGATGCAAAACAGAGGCTTCCAGGGAAGAAACTGCAGAACATCAGATGGTAGATGCAGAACACAACGCCTAACCACCCGTAGGTGAAGACGTAAACATGGGGAAAGAACAGAATTCATTCTGTTATTCAGCTAAAACTCCCAAGAAATTTTAGTAATAATAATTACAGAAACTATGCCAAAGCATGGGAGAATAGCAAGGGGGAACTTAAAGGACAGGGAGAGAGGAAAAACACTTGAAAAAACAGTGTAACTAAATAATCAGAATGACAACAAAATGGCTGCTGCCTTGAAAATAGGTAACTTAACATAATTTCATTAAAAAATTTTAAGTTACAGCCCTGATAATATTCTGTCACACATTCTTTTCCTCTCCTCCTTTTCTATCCTCCTTAGAATCACCATTTCACTAATATTTATGTGTCTGGCATCATTTAAACTGAGATTTAAAAGCACAAAGATCAGTCAGATGTTAACTGATGAAGGGCCAAACTTAGAATGATAAATGGCGCCAATTTCGGAACGTCCTTGACACTGCGCATGCGCAGTAGGGGCAAAGTGTGGAGGGCCTTTCAGGACATGTTTTCTTTAGTTTTAGATGCAAATTTTGGGGATTGGGGGGCAAAATTTGTGTTTGGCCCTATATTTTAAGAGTTAGCACCAGCTATGTCTGGGTCATTGGTACAGTATAAAAATATAGGCAACTTAACATAATTTCATCAAAAAATTTTAAGTACAGCCCTGATTATTTTTTGTCACTTCTTTTTCCTCTCCTCCTTCTATATCCTCCTTAGAATCACCATTTCTCCAAAAATTACGTGTCTGGCATCCTTTAAACTGAGATTTACAAGCACAAAGATCAGTGAGATGTTGACTGATGAAGGGCCAAACAGAGAAATGATAATTGGCGCCAATTTCGGGACGTCCTTGACACTGCGCATGCACAGTGGGGGCGTAGTATGGAGGTCCTATAGGACATGATTTCTTTTTGTTTTGGATGCAAATTTTGGGGATTGGGGGGCAAAATTTGTGTTTGGCCCTGGTTTTGTTAGAGTTAGCACCAGCTAAGTCTGGGTCATTGGTACAGTATAAAAATATACGCATATCCTATTATTCCGTTTCACGAGATCGATAGAGCGTCTACTGCAAATGCTCAAAGATCCGAACATTGTGACACATACGTCTGCAACTGATTGTTGAGATGCGTTACGAATAAGTCGATCATTGGCCGCTCTCCTTGGTAGCAAATCTGATTGAATACTCGTTTGTTGAAAGTCCATTCTGGCGGCAACAAGCACCCCCCCCCCTCCCCCGTGAAGGGAGTCCGCTAATACGTTCAGACGACCAGGAATATGACAGACCGATAGGAGAACTTGATGTTCTAGTACAAACAGAAAGATTCATTCTGTTAACATGAATAACAGAATGGAATGAGTGCCTCCCTAGTTCCGAAAATACGCTAATACCGTCGAATTGTCGGACAGAATTAGCACGTGAGCATTCTGAATAACGTTCATCCAATAACGTAGCGCAAGCCAATATAGCATCATTCTTGATGTTTATGTGCTTGATTAGGAATTACGGATCCCAAAGACCCTGGCACTTCAAATCCGTTGGGCTCAATGATACGACCCAACCTGTTTGACTGGCATCCGTCAAAACTGTAAAACTCTGATCTGGCAATTGCAGTGGAACTCCCTGAGTTGACCACTGAAAGCCTGCCCAAGTCTGAATCTCTTATTCACTTGATTTGACAAGAAGATGTCTGTATCGAGCGAAAAAATCTTCACCCCCAATTCTGGATCAGAAGAAATTTGGAGAGGACAAGTGCGTAACCGCCCCATCGGAATAAAATCGCGGCAGCTCCACACAAACGTATCAGTCTCATGAGATCTCTTGCTGAGACCTTGTCTGAGCGAAGACAGTAGCAAGCATAACAACTGATTAGTTTCGCTCAGGTTAATGGCAGACTAACAAGAATGTTGTGCGTCTCGAAGCTCATCCCCCGGTGGGTGAATGACTTGGACGATACCAGATCCGACTTCTCATTTACTTATGAAACCGAGATGTCGGAGCAATAGAAGCAGATTCTGCACATCGTTCTGAAGCGTTAACTCATTGCCATACCTCAGAAGAATGTCATCCAGGTAGGTCGATGTTATCGCAGACGAATGAGTTCGGAAATGAATCATTACTGAGTTCGTTATTCGAGTGAAAGCCCAGGGTGCTAGATTCCGACCGAAGCACATTGCTCGGAGCTGATACACGACTCCTATGATAAAGAAGCGAAGATACTTTCTGAACGCTTGATGTACATTGACGTGAAAGTACGCATCTTGAGATCTATGCATGTAGCATAGTCGTACACCCGAATACTCGCTCTGACCGATCGGATGGACTCCATATAGAAACTTGGAGCCACAATCAGCTTGTTTATCCAGCTCAGATTTATGAGTGGACGGAACGAGCCGTCTGGTTTTGGAACCAGAAAAGGATGAGTGTAGAAACCTGGAAATTCCTGGATTTCTACGATCTCTATCGCGATCATTCCAGAAGAGACTGGACTTCTGATGGAAGCAAGCCTCTTTACTGCGGACTTGACGGAAGCTGAGTCCTTCTTGGACTTCGAGTTAACGGAGGTTTTCGTTTGAAGGACAATTTAGTCCTTCCGAAATCACCCCTCGAATCCAAGGGACGTCCGTAATCTACTCCCAACTGATTGTGAAACTCAACAGTCTTCCGCTCACTGGTACACGATAGAGGTTAATACCATTACCTCCTGGTCCTGTGAGGCTTGCGGAAGGAGAAACCATGTCCTCCACGGCCTGCACCTCGCCCCGTCGACCTAGGGGCATCTGACCGGATGTCTCGGCCAGTATTACGGCCCCTACCTGAGTCGGTTCCCTGACGGTCTCTAGAGTAAGATCTAGAGGATGCATAGGAACCTCTATAGGAACTTCCCTTGGACGTATTTGCCCCAGAAGTGCCTGTCCTACTTTTCTCTGCTGAATCCGACTATACGGAAGTGGATTTGAATAGCAGAGAGTCTGAAGCTTTCTTAGTTATCTGATCATAGATTGCGGAAAGCTTGCCGTCGAAGAGAAACTCTCTGGAGACCGGAGCGACTCTGAGAGAGTTTTTCACCTTACTATCCACAAGCGTGGATGTAGCCAGGGCCGCGTCACATCTAACCAACTCCATATCGCCATTAAAAGGGCGGAGTTCTACGTGAGGCCCTTGAAAGAACTCTTAATGAGGTTGTACATCCTGGAATTCTTTTTCCTTTGAGACATAATGATAACGCTCTGGTAAGGTGATCTGCGTATGATGATGCGTCTAAGCTAACCCTGCTAGACGATATTTTCATTGGTCGGCGAAGCAGGAGCACCAGGGACATTCAATCCTGCATTTATATAATATGCGAACGCCCCCTGGAAATCTGTGGTCACATAGCCAAGGTGTGGTCGTGTGTGTTGACGAGGATGAGGAAGCCAATATAACAGCCGTGTCGGACTGACATGCGACAGAGCGTCCCGAGCAGGAGGAGTGGACGTAAGCTCCGACTAAGCGAACAAATATACAACAACATCGCGGTGCAGATGTTGATGCAAGAGAGGGGGGCCTCTCTCGCTCGCGGTCCGGGTGGACCTGGACGAGCAAGCTACCGGACTAACAGGCTTCCTCCGTACTATCCTCGGATCCATCGTTGCTGGGTGTGCACATCTGACCCCTCACCAATAACAAAATACCGTGACACATGTCTCCAACGTTGTCATACCAATCAACACACACAGAGCAAGAATTAGTGCGAATACATTGACTATAAGAAACACAATGAACCTGAGAATTAGAGGAAGATATCCTCGCATTACAATTTGAACAATATTTTTTCAACATGAAAAAATATACACAGTCATATTACTCGCACTAACCCTTGAAACAAATATAGATAATATATTATAATCCATTATAACATTTCAAAAGAAAATAATTTCCAAAAAAAAATAAAATTTTGAAACCTTTTCCGAAGAGCCCAAGTTCCCAATGGGAACAATGAGCCCAAATGGATCCCCAAAAATCCTAAGTGTGGACAAAAAATTTAAAATCATTTCAAAAAATTAATGTAACACTTACGGACAACATTAATGTATCTTGCTATGAACTGAACTAAGCAGAGGACAAGTAATCACTATAAGAAGTAACCGTTGTGAACATAAACAAAAAGTGTAAACAAACCGGAAACACGACTCCAGGCACTGGTAAACATGGCCCGAAATCAGTTACCAATTTAAACACTATCTGATGCAAAACAGAGACTTCCAGAGAAGAAACCAGATGGGAGATGCAGACCAAAACGCCTAAACACCTAAGGGTGAGGACGTAAACATGGGGAAAAAACAGAAAATAATTCTGTTTCCAAACCAAAACTCCCAAGAAATTTTAGTAATAAACATTACAAAAATAAGCCAAAAGCATAGGAGAATAGCTAGGGGGGAATAAAGGAAAGGGAGAGAGAAAACACTGATTAAACAATGGAACATTCATAGCAAGAATGACCACAACAGGGTCATGCCTTGAAAATAGGAAACCTGAAATAATTTCGTAAATTATTATAAGTTACAGCCCTGAACATTTCCTTCCACTGTTTTTTCCTCTCCTCCTTCTATTTCCTCCTTATATCCACCATTTCTCTCATAATTATGTGTCTGGCATCATTAAAACTGAGATTTACAAGCACAAATAACAGTGAAGTGTAACTGTATTGAGGGCCAAACAAAGAATGACATTTGGTGCCAATTTCGAGACCTCCTTGACACTGCGCATGCACAGTGGAGTAAAAGAATGGAGAACCATATAGGACATGTAATTTTCGGTTTTAGATGCAAATTTTGAGGATTGGGGGGTAAAATTTGCGTTTGGCCCTAAATATTTTAGAGTTAGCACCAGCTAAGTCTGGGTCATTGGTACGGTATAAAAATATACAGATGGTTTTGGTATTCAATGATTGGTTCCGTATCCCCATGATATTAATATCTTTGGTTTTGTTTTTTGGTATATTGCCCATCTCAAGTCCACACCAATTTTTAATGCTGTTAATTCAATAGAGAAAATTATTCAGTTTTCAAAAGTATACAATTAACACCAATTGGGGCATTTTTCTATCTTCTAGTTATAAACTGAGTATTTATTCTATTTTATTATAGGCCTAAAAAAATAAAAGATCTGTTTCTCAGGCCCTCCCACATGGTCCTTTTGGCTGCCGCATGCTCTCTTTTTATAACCAATTTAAACTTTAAAAAAATCAAAATTAAATGGTTTATGTCGGATATTTTAACCCAGTTAAAACAATTGATGAATTTGTCCCTTGAGTGCAAGAAGGCTTTGCAATGCTTTAGCATTGCAAAGCCTTCTTGCACTCAAGGGATGAAATACACCACCACCCATGCTATTCTGTAGATTATGAGGCCTAAAACTTGAACCAAGAACATGAACTTTTGATGGTTAATAAGTAATTACTGAAATAAAAAATAAAATAAAAAAACACTCGCCCGCATGGAATTTCACAAATAATGGCCTAAGAAACAGAAGATCTACTTTGTGTGGCCATATTTCTACAGCTTTTTCCTTTGTAAATTAAAACCATATCCTACTCCCACGACCTCGAAAGTGTTATTCAACTCACACGGCGATATCCTACTCCTAGTCAACACAGACTACTTTTACCATTGCAGTTGTTCCGCCTTGAAATCCAGCGATAACACCCAATCCACTTCGACAAATATTCCTCTTGATATTCCAACTGACAGCGAACAATAACTATGTACACATCCACACAAAGTTATAAGAAGTTGAACATGACTACTCAATTCATGGTGATTGACTGAATTATTTCTTTAAAATGTGTTGAGTTCATATCTCCCGTCACTTGAATTTCCATTTGAAAACGAGCGTCATTGCATTCCTTTCTGATGACGTCATATTATCAGTTCATTCATTCATGTTTTTGTGTTCATGCGCTGATTTTTCTAACCATCAAAACAAATTAAGCGACCTTGGGAAACTGCTCTTGGATGACACAAGAGGGTTATTTGTGTTGCAAATATTATCAGGGAAATATGATAAACACAATAGTTCACTGCTTGGAGTAACGTACAATGTTTATTCTCTCGTGGGATGTGGGTATTATTTTCACTTGGCTAGCGCCTCGTGAAAGTTAAAACATTTATAGTAATTTATATATTTTTTATACTTACCAATGACCCAGACTTAGCTGGTGCTAACTCTAACAAAACCAGGGCCAAACACAAATTTTGCTCCCCAATCCCCAAAATTTGCATCCAAAACCAAAAGAAATCATGTCCTATAGGACCTCCATACTTCGCCCCTACTGCGCATGCACAGTGTCAAGGACGTCCCGAAATTGGCGCCAATTATCATTCTTACTGGCAGTGCCTGGTCAGCGCTATGTACTCAGCGGGGAGGCAAGAGTTCCCAACTCCTGGGAGGGCCATCCCCGTCTGGGTCATTGGTAAGTATAAAAAATATATAAATTACTATAAATTTTTTAACATTTTTATACTGTACCAATGACCCAGACTTAGCTGAATAGTAAAAAGGCTGGAGGGCCTAGGACATAGAGGAAAATCCAATAAGCTCAACTATATAATATAGAGGCAACCCCTTAAGGAGAAAAGGAGTATTAGGCTTTACATGTATCTTTCTTATTTAATATTAAATTAGAAAGATACAATACCCTTCATAATTGAGCACAATAACATTCATGTTCTCTATTAACATCCAGTATAACCCTTATACTAATTATTTTTAAAGTAAGCCAATAAATAAAGTTAGTCCAGAGAATTGAGACTCTTTATAATCTTTAAAAGTGTCCGAGGATTGTATATTAACGCCCGTTTGACACTTGACATATACAAATGCTTCACACCGAGCTACACTTTAAAAATATGACATGAATGAATTTTAACATTAATATTACACTTTAAAACCATCCCGGAAGCGACTCAGAAATACTGACTTTGGAGGAGGCATTCCCTTGCTTTTCACTATAAAGCAGGTGACCTAAGGGAACACCCTCCACCCCCCCCCCTTCCCCTTGCCCTGGGTCAAATAGCCCAGAGTGAAGAGGGCAGCCGGACGGAGTCACTGCCGGAACAGAAAGCCTGCATAACTATAGTTGCAACTGTTTAGTGGACGACATTCTGAGCAACAGATAACGGACCTAAACAATGCAGGTCTCCAGAAATGGACTCAATATTTCTGAGATAAAAATTCGTGAATGTGGATGGCTGAGACCAATAAGCAGCCTTCATTAAATCTGTAATAGCAATACTATTAGCGTAAGCCCAAGAAGTAGCAAGAGCTCTTACTTCATGAGCGGAAATCTTAAGCACAGACTGCTGAGAAGAAGATAAACTCTCATAAGCAGTACGGATAGTTAATTGAATCCATCTAGCAATAGAATGGACCGAAATGTCCCTTCTATTAGGCAACAAAGACAGAAAGAAACGTTTTCGTCCCTTTCTGATAAACTGAGATCTCTGTTTATAGATACGTAACGCTCTAACAGGACAGAGTAAAGGCCTACGCCCGTCTGAAGACGGAAGAGTTTTAATGACAATAGGTTCCGGATATTTATTAGGATCCTGATTCTTCGCTAAAAAAACCCACATTAGTAGTGAAGGTGATAGTGTTCCCGACACTACGATAGTGAGAATCATCCACCGACAGTGCATGAAGCTCACTGACTCTTCTAGCAGAAGAGAAAGCTAAGAGAAAAGCTGTCTTATAAGATAAGAATTTGAAATCTACTGTCCCAAGAGGTTCAAATGGCTTTTCCTTCAATTTAAGAAGAACCCAAGCTAAATCCCATTTAGGAATTAACCTAAGAGTTCTGGGTCTATTTATCGAGAAGTTTCTAACCAACTTAGATAAAGAGACATTAGATCCAATTTGTAAACTATCATGATGTGCATAGGTATCAGATAACATAGACCTATAACCCTTAATAGTAACAGGCTGCAGTTTGATTTCGTCAAACAAGTATACTAGAAAGTTTGCAATGTCTGGTATAGAGGGATCGAAAATATCTACAGAATGATCCTTACACCAACGACAAAAAACCTTCCACTTAGCCGCATAGTTTAGCGAAGAGGAGGTCCTCCTACAGTTAGAAATCGCGTCCACTGCTCGTCCTGTAAAGTGCTTGCCATGCAAGAAGGACCGCACAACGGAAAAACGTGAAGGTTGAGACCTTGCGGGTTGTGATGGAGTTGACGCGATTTCCCCTGCGAAAGAAGATCCTCCCGTGGAGGAAGCTTTCGCGGTAGGTCCCACAACAGACACCTGAGTAGATTTATCCACGGTCTCTGTGGAGACAGAGATGCTACCAACAGAATCTTGCATTGAGATTGTTTTATCTTTAGCAATACTTGCTGAATTAACGGCGCTGGAGGATACGCATATCCTATCATTCCGTCCCAAGAGATCGACAGAGCGTCTACTGCAAATGCTCTTGGATCCGGACACGGAAACACATACGTCTGCAACTGATGGTTGAGATGTGTCGCAAATAAATCTATCATTGGCCGTTCCCATTGGTAGCAAATCTGATTGAATACTTGTTTGTTGAGAGTCCACTCCGACGGCAACAAGCGACCCTTTCGTGAAAGGGAGTCTGCTAGCACATTCAGACGACCCGGTATGTGACGGACCGAAAGAAGAACCTGATGTTCTAGCGCAAACAGAAGGTTTCTTTCCGTTAGATTGAACAACGGAACTGAATGAGTGCCTCCCTGATTCCGTATATACGCCACTACTGTCGTATTGTCGGACAGGATTTGGACATGAGCATTGTGAATAATGTCCATCCAATGACGTAACGCAAGCCAAATTGACATCATTTCCTTGATGTTTATGTGCTTGCCCAGGAATTGCGGATCCCAAAGACCCTGGCATCTCGAATCCGTTGGGATCAATGATGCACCCCAACCTGTTTGACTGGCATCCGTCATAATGGTAAAACTCGGATCCGGCAACTGCAGCGGAACTCCCTGAGTTAACCACTGAATGTTTGCCCAAGTCTGAATCACTTGTTTCACTTGATCTGACAAGAGAACGTCTATGTCGAGCGAATGAATTTTCACACTCCAATTCTGAGTCAAGAAAATTTGGAGAGGACGCGTGCGTAACCGCCCCATCGGAATGAGATCCGCAGCGGCTCCGCACAGACCTATCAGTCTCATAAATTCTCTCGCTGTGACTTTGTCTGCGTGCAGACAATAGCGAGTGTAACAACTGACTAATTTCGCTCTGGTTAACGGCAGACGAACGAGATTGTTGTGCGTCTCGAAGCTCATTCCCAGATCCGACTTCTCCTCGTTTACTATAAAACCGAGACGTCGGAGCAATAGAAGTAGATTCTGAACATCGTTCTGAAGCGTTAACTCGTTGCCGTACCTCTGAAGAATGTCGTCCAGGTAGGCCGACGTTACCGCAGACGAATGAGCTCGGAAATAGATCATTACCGAGTTCATTACCCGAGTGAAAGCTCAGGGTGCTAGATTCAATCCGAAGCACATCGCCCGGAATTGATACACCACTCCTAGGACTGCGAAGCGTAGATACTTTCGGAATGTCGGATGTACCATGACGTGAAAGTACGCATCTTTGAGATCTATGCTTGTTGCATAATCGTTCACCCGAATACTCGCTCTGACCGACCGAATCGTCTCCATATAAAACTTCGGAGCGACGATCAGCTTGTTTATCCAGCTCAAATCTATGACTGGACGGAACGAGCCGTCTGGTTTCGGAACCAGAAACAGATGGCTGTAGAATCCCGGAGTCTCCTGGTTTTCTACGACCTCTACCGCGTTCTTCATTAAAAGAGACTGCACCTCTGATAATAGAGCGTCTCTTTTCTGCGGATTTGACGGAAGTTGAGTCCATTTTGGACTTCGAGTTAATGGAGGCTTTCGTTTGAAGGATATCTTTAGACCTTCCGAAGTCACTCCTCTCACCCAAGGGTCGTCCGTAATCGACGCCCATTCTTGTGAAAAGCTTGACAACCTTCCGCCAACCGGTACGCGATAGAGGTTTAAGCCATCACCTCCTGGACCTGCGAGGCCTGCGGTAGGAGAAACCACGTCCTCCACGACCCGCACCTCGTCCCGTCGACCTCGGGGCGTCCGACCGGTTGTCCCGGCCCGAAGGACGTCCCGAACGTGAGTCGCTACCTTGACGGTCTCTCGAATAAGACCAAGAGGACGCACCGGAACCTCTATAGGAACCTCTCTTGGGCGCATTAGACCCAGAAGTGCCTGTCTTATTCTTGTCTGCCGTATCCGACTTCTTAGAAGCAGATTTGAACAACAGAGAATCCGAAGCTTTCTTTGTAATTTTATCATAAATAGCAGAAAACTTGCCGTCAAAGAGAAGTTCTCCGGAGACCGAAGCGACTCTGAGAGAGTTCTTCACCTTAGAATCCACGAGTGTGGATGTAGCTAGGGCTGCGTCATGTCTAACCAACTCCAGGTTTGCCACTGAAAGGGCGGAGTTACACGTGGAATAAGCTACTGCCCTTGAAAGAAGTCTTAAAGAGGATTGTATATCCTGAAATTCTTTCCCTTGAAGGCGCAGTGATAACGCCTTAGTAAGGTGATCTGCGTAAGATAAGGCATCTAAACTGGCTCTGTTAGACGAAATAGCTGTTTCCAACACCGCGGTTGGAATAGAAGCCGACGACGGTAATGATAGCTCTAAGTCTTCCGCCTCGTCGTCCATACGCAGAGGAACTTTCGGAATACCCTGTCCTGCCGTGTCGAATTTATTCCTTGCATTAATGAAAGGCAGGTTGAGAGTATTGGCGGACAAGAAACCTGCTTTCCCCGTTTTGGAAGCAAGTTTAAATATAGCGTCGTTCAATAATTCAAATGTTCTTGCAACATTATTGGACTGCGACGGAAACTCAGGAGCGATGTCCCTGAACCGCTCAAAAAATTCAGAGTCCAATGACGCTATAATCCTCTTGTCCGGAACCGCAGCAGTCTGGCCCGACGGAACAACTTGAGGGAGAAAGTGCCGGATGAAGTCCACGGCAGCTTTATGTTGTTCCGAAAGGGATAGCTCCAAGTCATCCGTATCCCTTTCACCATCCGGTCGGACCTCATGATGCTCCCGGTCGTCCGCCCCCGATGCTTCGGCGGAGCATACCGACCCAACGCCGTCGGATAATTCCCGATCCGACACCGTTTCTGTCGGCTGCTGGGATGCTGCGATAAGTTGTGCTATCTGCACAAGTACGTCCGGCATCGAGACCTGCGGAGGCGCAGTCTTTCGCTGCTTCGCCGAGGGCAGCTCCGCATCTGATGGCTCCCGCATACTTTTTCTATGCGAACGTCCGGAGTCCATCGGCCTCATGTCCCTGGCTGCCGGATGGTGTGACCTGGTCGCCGAAGAATCCCTGATCGGCGAAGCTGGTAAGATATCGGCAGTCACGCAGCCAAGGTGCGGTCGTGTGCGCTGACGAGAAGAAGAAGCCTGAGCAGTCTCCGCAGACTGCCTATACAACGGAGCGTCCCGAGCGACGGACGTATGCTCCGCTTGCGACACATTTTGTACCACAACATCTGGTCCCAGATGTTGTTGCACGAGAGAGGGGCCGCTCTCGCTCGCAGCCCGGCTGGACCTGGACGAGCTAGGAACCGGACTCAAAGGCTTCCTCCGATCTCGCCTACTATCCGCCGTCACTGGGTGTGCACGTTGAATGTTTATAGTGCTCGCATCACCCAACATTTCCTCCTGGACCGCATCGGACGAACCCGGCTGCCGAACCATTCGGTGAATGGACGCTACACCGGGCGAGCTAGCGGACGACATTTGTTTAATCTCCATGAGCACTTTTGCCGCTAGCTCTGTATTCATTTGTGACGACAGAAGCGCACTTGCGGAAGATAACATGGAAACATCACCCTGTTCTTGTTCCTCTGAAATAGAAACTGAGAGCGTAGAGTGACCTTGCGGAGAAAGAGCCGGCATAGCCCTTTCTCCAGTAACAACATACCGTGACACACGTTTCCAATGTTTGTCATCCCAATATTGACATATAGAACAGGGATTAGTGCGAGAACACTGACTACAATTAATACAACGATCATGAAAGTCAGAGAAAGATTTCTTCCTATTACAATTTGAACAATATCCTTTCATTGTGAAAAGTCAACAACAAGTCCTAGTTACTCGCACAAACCCCTGACACAAAGATACATAATAACATGATCCATTAATAATGAAAAAACAATTGCAAATCAAAATAATTTTTGAAAAATATTTTTTCAGCGAAGCCCAAGTTTCTGAAAAGTAACGTTGAGCCCCGATGGATCCGATGGCTAAGTGTGGTCAAAAATTTTAAATTTATATTAAATAATTAATGCAACACTTACGGATAATAAAAAAGTATCTTATAGTGAGATAAACTACACCAAAGGCAAACAGCCCCCCTCAAAAGAGACTGTTGCCAATGTAAACAAACAGTGTAAAACACCAGAAAACATGACTCCAGGCACTAAAAAAACTGGCCCGAAATCAGTCATCAAATTACACTCTATCTGATGCAAGACAGAGACTCCCAGGGGAGAATCTGCAGAACATCAGATGGAAGATGCAGAACACAACGTTTATACACCCATGGGTGAAAACGTAACTATGGGGAAAATAACAGAAAACATTCTGTAACCAAGCAACTCTCCCAAGAGAATTTTAGAAATGAACTTTCTCAAAAATATGCCAAAAGCATGGGAGAATTGCAAGGGGGGACTTAGAAGACCAGGGGAGAGGAAACACTGAATAAGCAGTGCAACTTTTTAGCAAGAATGACAACAAGAGGCCCATGCCTCGAAAATAGGCAACTTAACATAATTTCATAAAAAATTTTAAGTACAGCCCTGATTATTTTTTGTCACTCCTTTTTCCTCTCCTCCTTCTATATCCTCCTTAGAATCACCATTTCTCCAATAATTACGTGTCTGGCATCCTTTAAACTGAGATTTACAAGCACAACGATCAGTGAGATGTTGACTGATGAAGGGCCAAACAGAGAAATGATAATTGGCGCCAATTTTGGGACGTCCTTGACACTGCGCATGCGCAGTAGGGGCGAAGTATGGAGGTCCTATAGGACATGATTTCTTTTGGTTTTGGATGCAAATTTTGGGGATTGGGGGGCAAAATTTGTGTTTGGCCCTGGTTTTGTTAGAGTTAGCACCAGCTAAGTCTGGGTCATTGGTACAGTATAAAAATATAACCTTCTGCATCCCACTCAAGAATAAACATCGTATGTTACTCCAAGCAGTGAACTATTGTCTATATGTTCAATGTTTATGAAAGGAATATGAAATTGGACAAGAATTACGATAATTGAGAATATGTTAATTTCTGTTCCCTACATGCTTGTTTTCTCAATAAGAATAATATGAGGTTTAGACTCACAGTTATCATATGTCAACCAAAGTTATCAAGTTTCAGTACAATCATTCCAAAACGAGTCATCCTACCAAGTTATAATGAAATCCCTTCATAAATATGACTCATCGACTTTGCTAAAGGAATGTAGGTCACATGCTGGTCCTGTGGTCACGATTGGCTGACTATGACCAAAATAGGACAGTCTCATCAAGATATCATACTGAGTTATCCTACCAAGTAACAAAGAAATTTCTTCATAACAAGAGGGTGTGTCCATCCCCATTAGCTCACCAACGCATGGCATGCAATAAACCCACTCATGAGAAGGCCATCCCTGTCTGGGCCATTGGGAAGTATAAAAAATAAACAAATTACTTCAAATTTACCATATTTTTATACTAAAACCAATGGCCCAGACTTAGCTGAATCGTAAAAAGACAGAGGGCCTAGGACTTAAAGGAATAGCAGACCAAAATTCAGCTCATCCTGCATTAGAACTCCCAAGGTGAAAAGGAGATTAAAATTTTAAGGAATTACATATATGTCTCTCTATACAACAATAGAGAAGACATACCACCAGAATAAGGAGCAATATCAAAGTAATTCCCTATTACTTAGCATAAATGATTACTCTAATTGGGTGTTAACGAGCCCCTAATTTTAAGGCTAGTCTGGAATAAGAAACTTAAAATTAGGAAAAGCGTGTCCGAGAGTGAGAGACTAATGCCCACAAACATACGCTGTATATTATGTAACAAGCTGTACATAAGATCAGAATAATCTACAGATGATAACAGATTCACTCACAGTTACACACATTATACAAGGCCAGAAGAGATAAAGAGAAATCACCCCTCCCCACTTTTTTGAAGGAATAATCTTCAAAACAAAGAGGGGAGCGGTCTGGACTCAGTGAAAAAGCGGTACAGAATAAAATAAAAATATTCACCTAAAAGGCACCTGGTTAATAATTATAATTAATTTATTGGTGCTTAATGCCACATCAGCAGTTAAGGCTATATTGTAGTGATCCAGGTTATTAAAATCGCAAGCTTCTAAATGTATGCCACATCCAGAATATGTAGATAGGTCGAAAACCGGTGATATAAATATGTACAACCTCAAACTTGTCCAACTGAATCCAAATGGAAAGTTATCTGATAGAACTTATATGCTTCTGAGACAACTAACAGGTACCACGTTTAGGTGTACAATTAATTCCAATAATGAACTTCCAAATTGTAACCATTCAATTCTATGAGAATAGGATTCCCAATGTGTACCACTTCCGACTGAAGATTGGATTCAGAACCTGGAATGGGATACGATTAAAAAACCTGTCATGGAGCATCCCCAAATAATTCATTGTTCCCTAGGTCTGTTAAAACCAATGACTGTTCAGAGAAAGAACATACCCATCCGAATAGTTAAGACAGAAATAGAGAACGTATGCATAGACGGCCTGTAGGAAACTCCATAACTGATCCAACTGGCCCCAAAATTCTCATAAGCACTATACTAACTCAGAGCAGGAATTTAAGTAAATCTATTCAATAATATATCTGCCTAATAATCCCCCTCTCATCCAAACATCTGTAAGATGTGATGGATGAGAAGGATTCTATGAGTATAAGCCTTCCGGCTTCTCAGGTTGAACATGGCATACCAAATCGCTCGTGCAATTCGCCGCTCTTATTCAAAGTCATCAATACAAGAGAATAAAAGCCCTGTCCCAGTGAGATTCCCGTCTTTGGAATGAGAGTGGTAAGACCAGAGCAATCATTGACCAAAACGGGAGGGCAGACAGGATTGGAAAAATGAGTGAGTACAAGCCTGAGGGAGGGAACAACCCTCAAAGCCTCCAGGCTTATACTCAAAGAATTTTTCTCATCCATCACATCTTACAGATGTTTGGATGAGAGGGGGATTCTTTTCCATGAAGCCTTCCGGCTTCTCAGGTTGAACATGGCATAGTTCACAGCAGTCAATGATTGTGAAACTAAATGAATAAACCAGTTACTTTATTTTACAAAATAACATTTACGTTTCAGAGTTCATTTTTTCTTTGTAGCTGTGCTCAGCACCACTGAACCAAAAGCTGACTTCTGTTCCGTAGAATGTCTGAAATAAAATTGGAAAAAGGTATCAGCAGAAGTCCAATTTGTTGTCTTCAGAATGTACTGGAGAGAAAGTCCAGAAGAAAAAGCAGCTGATGTAGAAGCACTACGAACAGAATGTGCACTAAAAGTATTGGTGTCGATGCCAGAGGCACACATTGATTGTTTAATCCACCGAGGCACGGTGGAAGTGGAAACAGATCTTTTTGTTTTATAAGAAATTAATAAAGTTTTACAGTTTGGCTTTCTAATTGTGTTTGTTCTGTTTAAATATTCAGTCATAGTGTGAACCACACAAACCTGTTTATTCCGGAAAGAATAAAAATCAACACTGATTGGTGTCCGGCCGGGCCGTGATGTTTTCAATAAACTAGCAATGCCAAAAGAAAAGAAATGTGATTGGCTGTAATTGTCATAAAGTCCAGATTGAGCGCTGTCAAGGTTTGGCACTGTTGTGCACTAGTAAGGGCCATAAGACAAACCGGTTTCTTAGTGAGAAGCTCCAAAGAAAGTGCATGGAGTGGATAAAGTGTAGCCAAATAATTCAGTAACACTGACACATCCCATGTAGAAGAGTATCTTGGAACTGGAGGATTGTGATGGAATGTGCCCTTCATGAACCTTCTAATAAGTGGTGTATTTTGGAGATAAGACCTCCCCAAAAGTAAAAGTGTTTGCATGATGGTGGACCTATGAGTGTTACACTGTATGATTTATGTGCAGTGACTAAGGAGCATAAATAATTTACAACTTGAGCCTCTTGTACTTGTATTTGATCAATGTTCCATTGATATCACCACAAACACCATTTTCTCCATGCAAGGTTGTACTGTTTGTTAGTGGAGCTCCTCCACAGGTCAGTGATAGTGCAGGCTGCCATTTCCGAAATGCCTTTTTGTTTTGAGATAATTCCGGATACATGACAAACGATCAAATATAGGTTGTCGGCCAGAGGATGAGACGCCCGGTTAAAGGATTGCTCAGTAGCCTGGAATGAGGGGGCACCAAGAGAGGTCATTGAATGAGGACCTGAAGAAGCAGTGGAAACCAATGCTGTGTTGGCCATGATGGTACAATCAGGATTGCATCCTGAACATGATCGTCTTCTAGTTTCTGAGGCACCCTGTCGATCAGCCTGAAAGGTGGAAACAGGTAAGGTGAAAATTGTGCCCAACACAGTGAAAAAGTATCAATAAATGAGGCCTGGGCGTCGGGAAACCAGGTACAAAAAACAGGCATTTGAGCATTCCGACAGGATGCAAACATATCAATGTCTGGGAAGAAAAAAGTTTGACAAAGTTGAGTAAAGATGGATGGATTGAGCATCCATTTGGAGCAAGAAGTGGCCTCCCGTGAAAGAGTATCGGCCATACAATTTTCTTTACCAGGAACATGTTGTGCTGTCAGGAAAAGGTCACGCTCAGAGCCAAATCTGTTTAGAAATTTGATGAAGATTTGCCAAAGGACCGACTTTGTTATTAATGTATGCTACTGCAGTCATGTTATCAGACTTCACACAAATGTGGCCATGACTAAAATGAGAAGCCAAAGCAGTTACACCCTTGTAAATTGCAGTGATCTCTAATTCATTTATATGAAGCAGTGATTCCTGTGAAGACCACAGCCCATTCTGAGACATAGAGTCGGTAACAGCCCCCCAACCAGTTTTTGATGCATCAGTTGCTATGATAAGCACTGGTGGTGGTTGTCGAATGAGGGAACCATTCATCATATCAAAATTGGTGTACTACCAAGAAATTTCAGCTCGTGCATCTGACGATAGAGTCAAAGTACTATTATAAGAACCCAGTGTTAACTGATGACATTTGGCAACCTCCAGCTGACGGTAAAAGAGGGGTCCCAATAAGACAGCCCTAAAAGCCGAAACATATAAGCCAATGAGGTGAGCTAGCTCTCTGACTGTACAAGACTGTTGTGTAAGAAGCTTTTTTGAAGCATCTTTAATTTGGGTCACTTTGTGTGGTGGTAAGGAAATGGTGAAGGAAACTGAATTGAGAACGTGATCAAGATACTGAATCTCTCGTGCAGAAGTAAGTTCAGATTTAGCTCTGTTCACAAGGAAACCCAAGTCCTCGAGGGTAGTGCATAAATGAGATGTTTGTTCATTACATGTATGTGAATCTGAGTTAATGATAACCGAATCATCAATATAAGTACTACATTTGGTACCCAGAGAGCATTCACCAGCAAATATAGGTCGCATAAGTTTTGTGAACACCCGAGGTGCGGACGCCAGACCAAAAGGGAGACAAATAAATTTATATACTCGGTCTCGCCATTGAAATTTCAAAAAATGCTGAAAATCGGTATGAATAGGTACACTCAAATAGGCATCAGTTAGGTCAACGGAGCAGAAAAAATCATTTCTGTCTATCAATGAGCATACTGCATCAAGCGTTTCCATTTTAAAATGATGGTATGTAATAAACCGATTCAAAGAACGCAGATTAAAAATAAGCCGAAATTTGCCAGATTTCTTTCTACACAAGAATATAGTGGACAAGAAATCATTTGCCGAAAAGGTAGTCAGCTGAATGGCTTGCTTGTGCAAAAGAGATTCAATTTCAGAGTCAATCAACAAAGATTCCTCAGCACTAAACTTGAAAGGTGTAGGAGGCGAACCCTGGAAGGGTGTGCCCGAGAATTCCAACTGGTACCCAGCCACAGTATTTAAGACCCAAGGGTCACAGGTAAGCTTTTTCCAAGCTGGTAAACAAAATTGTAGTTGCCCCGCAACAAAACTATGCTGACAAATATTTACCTTGGTTAATATCTGTTGCTGTTGTTGTAGTTGTTGCACTGGAATTTGCCTCTTCTTCCCCAGTGGGGATTCCGGTTGGCATACCGGTCGGTACGAGGATATCTTCCTCTTGCGTCTAAAAAGACTGGTGCTGACGATTATAATGCCCTCGGCTAGAACGACCAGAAGTAGCAGAATAGGATCGTGGAGTGACTCTAGTGAAGTCTTTACAAGACTTCAAAGACTTCTTAATGTCGTCCCCAAAAAGTAAAGTAGATACAGGATGATCCATGGAGCAGAGGCTCTTAAATTGATTCAGCAGAGTAGGCCTCAAGAAAAAACTTTGTCGAAGCGACATCTCAAAAGTGGCGGTGCCCAGGAGGGAGATGTCATCCACAATCAGGACACGCATGTCTGAGAACAGTTGATCCAATTCAGAGTTGACTGTGAGCATTTTCTGTTTAAGTTTTCCAACCTTCTGAGAATCTGTAGTCTGGGCAATTTTTGTTGCTAGGTGAGATTTACTGGTGTCCAAGTACCTGATACGCTTCAAAACATCGTTGAGTTTGATGTAAGGGACCATTCCCCGTCCCAATAATTTCAGCACTTCCTGAAGTTGGCTATCCTGTGTGCGGCTACACGCATCCAGTTGGGCCCAAATTTCCTGATTCACTCTTGGAGCATCCACGAGAGTGCAATTACTAGGGATGAGATGTTTCTTCACCAACTCAAGCGACTCTGACTTAGACGTAGAGGCCTTATTAGCATAAGAAGCAAATTTGGAGCTAACAGGTTCACCCAAGCTAGCGTCTTGTAAAAAGATTTTGGGAAAATCGCAGTCATCGCTGCTTCCAGAGAAATTCATATCTGAGCCAGAATGGGCAGATGAAGCACTGCCAGGACTAAGTTGGTCCAAAGCACAGATACCGCCTTTGTCCGGCGGAAATGGTGTGTTGTTAGTATTAAACATGCCACATTAAAACGAGACGATACTTTAAAAAGGTGGTCTTTAGAAGGCGGTTCCATTGTACCGTTATATATTTTCACAACCAAATAAATTACAAGTTATCATTTTTTATAAATAGAGGACTAGTCCAAAATTGAGATCTAATGCCTTTAGGCATTAAACCTCAATTTTGGAGTAACACTCCACCAATATTATAGATTTAAAAGGGTTAATTTTCGAAATTTTTCTTTTTACATACCATCTTTACGTAAATAAAATCGCAAAATTTTATTACCAGACCATGCTTTTCCACACTATGAGAGTATGATAGGGTGATAGAATGAGAGAAAGGGGGTAGGGTGGGTGGGTGGGAGTGAGTATGTGTGTGCGGATGAGGTGGGGGTGGGGGAGCATGCGCTATTAGAAAAATTGTACACAATACATATGTGACATATAGGCCAAATTGGCCGGGTGCTTTTGTTTCATCTTTTTAATATGTACCTGTATTAATATGCACATGTCACAAAAATAAAGATTATCTATCTATCTATCTATCTGGAATAGTGGCCTGTGGATTGACAACAACACTGCGTATCGTTGGATTAGAGTCAGCCAAGCGACGGTGTGTAGGACGGACAGACCGGGAATGTGGCCTGGATGATTTGGTGGATGAAGGAGAAGTCTTCCTGTGCTTTCCGGCAATATGTTCATCTTCCCGGGTCCGCTTCCTGGAACTACGTTCTGGTACCGTGGGAGCGCGGTGGCTCAGTAGGTAGAGGTGCAGGCTGTAAGCCGAGAGGTCCTCGGTTCGAATCCCACCTGCGGCAACCGCGTTGTGTCCTTTGGCAAGACACTTCATCTCCATTGCCCGCGTGGGGGTACGATGCCACCGTGTACTAAGGCGTACTGCACGTCGATGGTACGCATGTCTTCAACCAATCTAACCCTGCCTGTGCTGCAGTGCGGAGTTACGATGTTGGGGAGCTGGCAGCTGCTCGTCGTTGCTCGGTGGTTCTCTCCGGGTACTCCGGCTTCCTCCACCCGTAAAACTGTCACGTTCATGATTAGCCATTGTGCATAAATATGTGACCTTAAACATCAATAAATAAATAAATAAATATTCTGGTACCGTGTTTTTAGAACTACCTTGTGCAGACGATTTTCCATTTGCAATGGAGAATTTGGATTTATTTTTGTGCCGTCGGGATTTACCACGTGGATCCGATGTTCCTTGAATGGTGTGAGATGAATCTTTCTGACCACAGGTAAGTGAAGGAATAGCATCCCCAGCAAATAGAGACAAGGTATCCGCATCAGTCAAAGTATTAGCGGTTTCTTCTGGAGATGTGAGACTCGCCTGCGGCGACATCAAAACAGGTGTATCAGGTGTTAAAATACCTGAAGGTTGCGAAGCAGATGCATCAGATGACAGACTCTCCGAATCTGAACTGGACATAATTCGTGTGAGCGGCAAAACACTCGAAATGAAAAAGATGGGAATCTCACTGGGACAGGACCTTTTATTCTCTTGTATTGATGACTTTGAATAAGAGTGGCGAATTGCACGAGCGATTTGATATGCCATGTTCAACCTGAGAAGCCGGAATGCTTCATGGAAAAGAATACATATTATGCATGCAATCAACAGAAGAATCCCACATGTATCCTCGTCAGAATACAGCCTGCATCAACGGCATGACCAAGCGATACAAAATCTAACCAAGAAACTGAAGGAATAAAATGACTTTAATGCGATAAACCTGAGGAAAAGACTTATACGTCATAACAAAAGCAGACAACTCAGAGTGAAACTTCTCAGAGTGGACTAATTGCCACATTTGGAGAATGTTGCCCAGATAACCGACATGCCTGCCACACAAAGGCTAGCAATATCAACCAAATTTATTCATGCAAGAATTCGGAATCCCAAAACAGTTACTGTTCAGGAATCATATGCTCGTATACAACTTATGAAAGACCAACCATAGGAAGCAAACCAACTAAAGAGTGGATGCGCCCCTGATGTCGCCGTTAGACCACAACCCACATGCCAATCGAAGAGCAATGAAAGACATGCATATAATTGAATGCATATGAGGCTTACAGGTAGAGAACTACGTCCTCTCCTGTCATCGCCTCTTAACATACTGGCAGGGGGGTTCGATGAATAAATCATATCGAACTCCCCTCACCCACATTACTTGAATTGGTAGATGAGTAAGGCTGGTGCAGTAATACTAAAGCTTGGAACAGTAACAAATTTATTTTTCACTATAGGAAAAGGAAACTTCACGCTACATTCCCAACGCTGTACTGCTGCTGCTATTCTCAATAAAGAGTAATACAGCTGAAAAGCTTATAGTTAGTCAAAGCAAGCGTAACCAGACTAACCCAACGCAACTCGTAATGTCTTAGTGTTAGCAATCTAGAATAGTATAGAAACTGTAGGCTCCCTCATGTCTGAACGACTCCATAATACCACTAAGGATGGAGGGGGACGTGAGGAACATGGCACTATTGCAAGGAATATACCCGCTGAAACAGCATCAACATATCCCTTGAAATCAAGACAGTAGGCCATGGCACCAAATAATACACCATATAGACTATAGACATAATATCCAATCCACCGAGTAGAAATATAATCCACAACAATAGATTGGATGAAAATGAAGCAGGAGACAAAAAACTATGTTCCGGCACCCAATCATAAAAACCTAGATGAACTCCTTGCGCCTCGTTCCAATTAAAGCAGGAAATATATTCCTGAAAAGGAGTTAACTATAGGTATTCCAAAGAATGCTCATTAATCACACCAGGTCAATATGGCATCATCAATAGGGCTAAAAGCCTCAGACAACTAACACAAAAACATAACCATTAAAGAGAAAACAAACTCTTTTCTTGTAATGGTACCTTGTCCGATAGGACAGAGGTCTCAGCCTGGATGAAGCAGCTAAAGGTCTTCCTATTCGTGAAGACAATTAAATGGCTGTTAAATGTGGCCCTAGAAGCTCACTAAAGGAGACTTATAATGTTAACCGCTAATGATAGAGAAAAAACACCACTCACAATTCTAGCTAGGCTACTATAGTGTCAACAATAAGACTAAAGTCTGTGACACTAAAGAAAATAACAAGAAGGAAAAAATGAACTCTTTCCTTAGCAGTTCTATTTCCAAAAGACAGCAGTCTCAGCCTAGCTAACAAAGCTTAGAAGACTTAATCTCTGTGAAGACAGATATCTCGGTGTAATTTTTGCAACTTTAGAAAGCTCACTAGATGGAGACTTACAACGTTAGTCACTCAAGTTAAGGGAAAAAGGGCCGCACTTGATTCTTATAAGGCATCAACAAAAGGACTAAAAGCCTCAGATGCCTAAGAATATAACACCGAGAAGGAAACAACATACTCTTTCCTTTTAACGGCCCTAATTCCAAAGAGATGTCAGTCTCAGATTAGCTAGCGCAGCTTATGAGTCTTCATCCTGTGAAGACAGATATCTTAGTGAAACTTGTGACTTTGAAAGCTCACTAAATGGAGACTTACAACATTAGTCACTCAAGGTGAGGAATAAAGGACCACTCTTCTAACGGCTGTAATTCCAAAGAGACAGTAGTCTCAGCTTAGCTAACGCAGTTTATTAATCTTCATCTCCATGAAGTCAAATATCTGTGCCACCTGTGGCCTTGAAAAGCTAACTAAACGGGGACTTACGACCATGCCTGAAAATAAGCAGTCTGACATTTGCAGAATGAGGTTCCCAGAGGGTGAATTTGATGAATTGGTTAATCTTCTATCCCATACAGTGTCCCAATTTATTCTCTGGGTACTTCTTTCTGTTTAATTTTGAGACCCTGATTCAGATTGAGGTTCAAAGAGGGTAAATTTAGGGATGCTACCCTGCTATGTAGGGTAGTATCACTATATTCACCCTCTGGGTACCTCATTTTGCAGATGACAGTCTGCTTATTGTCTGGGTTGCTTACGCAATGTAGCCGCAATGTATAAGAAAAAAACGCTGTAAAATATATAAGGCCACTATGACGTTAGCCGCTAATGATATATAAAAACAGACCGCTCTTAATTCACATAAGCCAAACTAAGGCGACAACAATAGGACTAATTGCCTGTGACGCCTTGGAATACCACACTGAGAAGGAAAATGTAATCTTTCCTTCTAACGGCCTTATTCAATAAAGTTAGCGGTCTCAGCGTAGTTAAAGCAGCCTAGAAGTCATATATCGGAGAAGACAGATATCTGTGTGTTACCCTGCGGCCTTAGACAGCTCACTAAAAGGAGACTTACGATGTTAGCCACTAATGTATAAGACAAGAGTGCGCACTTTATGCTTCTAACGGCTCTATTCCAAACAAGACAGCGTCTCAGCCTATCTATGAGCTATCGATCTGCTATTCGTAAGGAATAGATCATTGCCTTTCTTATACTATTGCTAAGCCAAGGGAGTCATCGTTAATCATACCAAAAGCCTTCAACACGAGCAGAAAGATCTGGGAAGGAAAGACCTTTGTCGTTCCTTCGCCCGGTACCTTAAGCTGTTTTTTACCTAGAAAACGCAGACTTAGATGGAACAAGATTCAAAGAACTTATGAATAAAAATTCATAGTCTTAATGTGCCGTTCCATGAGGGATGGAGAATCAACCTCTGTAGCCCTCTCACCATCTGAATGTTCCATCTGAAAAACAATGGTCAACACCATCTGAATGTACATATGACTGGACCAACCCAGCACCGTCCAACAGCTCACTTCCGGAGACTGTTGATGGCAGAACCTGTGACTACTGGGATGCTGTGATATGCTGTGCAATCTGTGGCAGCAGGTCTGTGAACGAGGCTTGCAGAGCAGCGATTATCCGCTTCTTCACCAAATGCTGCTCATGGGACTGAAATCTGCACCCAGATTTTTTGTTGCATGTCCCGTATAAAAAGGCCTCGAACGATTAGCTACAAGTTAATCCGACTTCGGTGGTGAAGACTGGAAACATCTCCATGGAACAGCACGAACATAAGAAGTTGGACAGCTAGTCTGCGGTCTAACGTGCTTCATTGATGAAGCAGAGGAAGAAGTCATAGCTGCAACCGGCCCCGGCTACAGGGTGGAAGGAGCGTCTCCAACCGCAAGCGTGAACTGGTGTCCCAACTCACTAAAGTTTCTCGAAGCAGAAACAGTTGACCCCGGCTGCTGATGGAATGGAGAGGGTTCTCCAGCTTGCGGTCTGGCACCAAACCTTGCCGAGCATTCCATTTTTTAGAAACTTGTAGGCTTCTACCCCTTAGCGTGCTTTTCCTTGGAAGAAGAGAAGGCCGTAACAACAGCCGACCCCTGTGGAAGGAGCATCCCAACTCGTACATTTCGGACGAGTGTTCCGACTCATTGAAGTTTCTCACAACAGAAAACAGTCGACCCTGACTGCTAACGGGACGCTAAATGCTCTCCAACCCACGATCTGACCCCAGATCTCGTTGAGTATCCTGTTGAGAAACTTGTAGGCTAATCCTCTTTGTGTGCACTGCCATGTAAGAAGAAGAAGCAGAAGCCATAAATGCAGCCGAACCTGGCTGCAGTGTGAAAGGAACATCCCAGCGCTTGTTCCAACTCATTATAGTTTCTCGGAATGGACACAGTCGACCCTGACTGCTAACTGGACGGAGAGGGTTCTCCAACTTGCAATCTGATCCCAGATCTTGCTGAACGTCCCCTACAGAAACTTTCAGGCTTCTTCTCCTATTGCCATCGTCGCTGGGTGAGCTTTATTATGAGGTGCTCGACTATCCACGTTATACTACTCGACTGCAATGGACCTACCCGACATCCTGGCTCCCATATAGGGACGACCGCTTCACCAGTCGAGCTAGCTGCATGCAGACGATTAAGTGAACTAACTAGAGACCTCGCTCTACCCATGTTATACTACTCGACTGCAATGGACCTACCCAGCGTCCCAGCTCCCATACAGGGACGACCGCTTCACCAGTCGAGCTAGCTGCATGCAGAGGATTAAGTGAACTAACTAGAGATCTCAATCCTATGTAAAATATCATGAGCACCTTGACAGCTAGCTCTATTTATTCTTCAGAGTGCGATTTTCTTAGGTTTTTGTTCCTCTGAAAAAGAGACTGAAAGACTAGTATTAGCCAGCAGTGTAAGCTCCTACATCGGAACTTCACCACCCACCACACAGGTCGACACCCATTTCCAACATTCGCATTCCATAGTACAAGTATTGAAGGAGAGTCACGACTCTTGGCAAACAACAAGCCATAAATTCGAGGCTTGCCGGACTTACACTAAGTACCAATTATTATAATAAATACAATTATAATGAAGCGAAAATCATAAGTTTGCTGCACTCCAAATATTGCAGAATAAACATCGCAAGGATACATAACATAGACAATCACAAAGATTTTCGAAATAAATTTTAAAAAAAAACTTTTCAGAAAAATTTTGAATGAAGCCTAAGTGCCCAAAGGGAACCTTGTGAGCCCAAGGGCATCCAGATAGAGTGTGGACAAGCACTACCTAATTAAAGCTGAACTACCAGAATAAGATATAACATGTATCCTAATGTTAAAAACAATAACAGTTTTAACTAAACACTGAATTAATACGAATCCAAAATGTTATTGAACAAACGTCAAGAGGAAAAACCGAAAACTAACCAACAACAGCCACAACAAATGCCTCAAGTCAGTAACCGATAAACAACCACCTGATACAAAGCTAGATCTTCATATGAAGAAAAAACAATGCAACTGATAGAAGATGCAAGAAAACAAAACGTCCTGAAGAGAAATGAACAGGACATAAATATAGGGGATAAACGAAATACCTATTCCGTTTTACAAGTTGAACTCCCAAGAATTTAATAAAAATTCTTCAATAAAAAGCCGAAAGAGCTTGGGAGTATAACAGGAGGGTTCAGGAGAGGAAAGGGAAGTAATACTAACAAAACAACAGTGGAGTCCTATTATAATGACGACGTTCAGAAGCATAACCCGAAAATGGGGAACATAAATACTTTTACATAAAAATTATAAAGTTATAGCCCTGAACATCCAAAACCACCGTTATTTACATCCAGCATCCTGCTACACTGTTGATTCCATGAAAACCATCATTGATTTGTGTCTGGCATCTTCAAAAATGAGAATTTATTGCACAGATGTCAGTTCAAATGTTTACCAACTTGGGCCAAACAAAAGAATGATGTTTGTGCCAATTCCGGTCTCTTCCTGGGTACTGCACATGCGCATGTACTAAAAGTATGGAGGGCCAGATAGGACTTTCAATTTTTAGTATTGTATGCAAATTTTGGGGATTGGGGGTTTCAAAATTTGTGTTTGGCTCTTAATAATACAGAGGTTGCACCAGCTAATTCTGGGCCATTGGTAAGTATAAAAAATATACAAATTACTTTCAAGTCTGGGCCTTTGGTTTTAGTATAAAAATATGTCTGGCCAAGGGTTAATGTCATCTTATATTGATGCATTTAACACATATATGAAATATAAAAGCCACAGCATACCGATGGTAGCTTTCACTCATTCACAGCAAAACAGGCCAGAAATTTTCTAAGTCCACACTAACAAAAAAGTCTAACATTACAAAAACACCAAAAATCGATAAAATATCACTAGGTAAGAGTCTGTGGGTAATTGTAAACCATAGAAACACTACAAAGTGCACAGTAACAGGGCGGAAAGTCAAAGTGGATGCCGACGTGCCTCGGGTCATGACATCAGATCACACAATTTCGTTGGTGAGTCAAAAAAACACTGTGTAGACAGTGCTAAAGGAATCTAGATCATGTGACTATGCAGCGGTAACTGCTAAGCAATCGTGACCAAAATATGACAGTCTCATCTAGACATCATACCAAGTTATCCTTCCAAGTTACAATGAAATCGCTTCATAAATATGAACTGTAGACTGGGCTCAACAAATCTAGGTCATGTGCCTGTGCGGCCATCATGGTTGACCGATCACAGCCAAAATAGGATGTTCTCATCTAGACATTACACCGAGTCATCCTACCAATTTACAATTAAAACCCTTCATAAATGCAACCTGTAGACTGTGCTAAAGGAATCTAGGTAACATGTTCCTGCAACTGTCATGGTTGACTGAACCTGACCGAAAAAAGACATTGTTATCCAGACAATGTATGAAGTCACCAAGTTACAATACAATCCCTTCATAAATACAACCTTTAGACTGCGCTATAAGGTTTTCAGGTTTTGGGCCCATGCAGCCGACATGGTTTACCGATCGTGACAAAAAAAGGGGATGTTCTCATCTAGACATGTCCTCGAATCTGCATATGAAACTTCAAGATGATCAGACAAGGACTATGGGGTGTAGAAATTCCTTCATAAAAACAAGCTACAGACAGTGTTAAAGGAATCTAGGTCATATGACCAGGCGGCGGTAAAGGCTGACTGATCATGACCAAAACAGGACAGTCTCATCTGGACGTACCAAGTTATCCTTCCAAGCCACAATGAAATCGCTTTATAAATATGAACTGTAGACTGTGCTAAACAAGTCTAAGTCACATGCATGTGCAGCCATTATGGTTGATCGATCACAGCCAAAATAGGAAGTTCTCAGCTAGACATTATACCGAGTCATCCTTCCAATTTACAATGACATCCCTTCATAAATCAAATGCAACCTGTAGACTGTGATAAAAGAATCCAGGTAGCATGCCTCTGCAGCCATCAGATTTGAATGAATACAACCAAAATAGAGCATTCTCATCTGAACATTATGCAGAGTCATCCTACCAAGTTACAATGAAATCCCTTCATAAATACAACCTGTAGACTGTCCTAAAGGTTTTCAGGTTTCGGGCAGGCTCACCCATCACAGTTGACTGATCACGACCAAAAAGGGGACATTCTGATCTAGACTTGACCTCAAACCTGCATATGAAATTTTGTGATAATCGGACAAGAACTAAGGGGTGTAGCCAGTGCCAAAGAATATGTGAAGACTCACAGATCTACAGACATAGACTTACAGATTCACAGACCTCTGCACAGGTGATGGTAATAGCTTATCTTGAGTTTGTCAAGTTAAGCTAACAAGAGACCCCAAAGGGCCTTAATCGCTCACCTGATAAAATTGTAAAAGAAGGATTAAGGTCACATTCAGCATCTACATGTTAATATTGTTAAACTACTTTAGCTAGGGTCTGTTGGGTGATTTTTTGTGGAAACAAAGCACTTAAACACCTACCTTCAAAATATTTTTTGAAGCAAAGAGAAAACAAATCTCACAGTGCACTCCCTGCCACCCCAACAGGGTAAAAGTTCATTTTTGTTATAAAATCACTCAAAACACTCCAAATCTCCTTCTAAAGCAAAATATAAAGTTTTGCCCTATGACCACCCCCCACTTCCTGGAGGTCTCAAGTGGCCTGGTGGTACCCATTTGAGCAAATGTTAATCTTATATACTCACATTCACATCTAATTAAAATTTACCACAATCAACCCTGTCTGAATCTGACTGATGGATGTGAAGAAGATTTTTTAAAGAATAGCCTTTATACTTCACTAAGTTAAAATTTGGGATCTCACAGGGAACCTAAACATGACCAAGGCACTTGATTTGAACAAACTGTAATCTGAACCCACTAAGGTTGCTGCAGATCCTATATCAAAGGACATGAAGAAGGTTTTTAAAGAAATTTGGCATTGCAAATGGCACACTGTTACCCTCAAGGCACAAAACAGAGATTCCTGACTGATTTTGTTATACTGGATGAATGTGGGGTGGGTTATCCTGAAACTTCACGTCTCAGAGGATATACAGTTAAAACTAGAAGTCCTGTCACAAAATGTGTGCTTATCTAGGCTTAATTGCACGTAGGAATTGCGAGCAAATGCCATATCGAATGGCATCCAAAGCATGGTAGGTTCTCCTGGATACTCATAGCAGGCACAGGCTATGTTTCTGCCAATGGACCTCCGGGTCACCCGGAGGTCCGTTGGCTGAAACATTGCTTGTGCACAGGCCGCATGTACACAAATTGATAGCCTTACTATGGTCATAACGCGTAGGATAACACGCAGATCAACGTGCTGTATGTGCGCATTTCAGGACAGGACTTTTAGTTGTAACTGTAGGTGAACTGAATTTGAGTACAGAAAATGAAGTACATTTCAAGGATATAAACAAATTCAATGACTTTTTCATGGAAGGATCGAAAATTCAATGACTTTTTCAAGGAATGATCGAAAATTCAAGGACTTTTTCAAGGAAGGATAGAAAATTCAAGGACTTTTTCAAGGAATGATAGAAAATTCAAGGACTTTTTCACGGAAGAATAGAAAATTCAAGGACTTTTTCAAGGAATGATTGAAAATTCAAGGACTTTTTCAAGGAATGATCGAAAATTCAAGGACTTTTTCAAGGAATGATCGAAAATTCAAGGACTTTTTCAAGGAATGATCGAAAATTCAAGGACTTTTTTCAAGGAATGATCGAAAATTCAAGGACTTTTTCAAGGAATGATACAATATTTCATTTTAGTGTAAACCTTGTAACTACTGAAGAATTTGAAAGAATATAGCTATGGTTAATTTAAATGTTTACAGTCTCCACTTGTATTAACCCTTTACCTAACATGAAAAGCTGACGAAACTTGCAAACAAAATTCTTGAATAACTGTTTTCTGTTTCAAAAACATAAGTTATGGCCCCTCTTTGGAACGAGCTCATCGAGCTCGTTTAAAAGAGGGGTCATAACCTATGTTTTTGGAACACAAAATGAAAATTATAATGAAAATTAATTGTCGATTTTTGTGAATAGCGCTGGCCGGTTTTGGCCGTTACATTAGGTAAAGGGTTAAAAGAAAATATCTAAAAAAAAAAAAAGAGAAATATTGTGGATTATCAAAAAAAATTAAATTTCTTGATCAGTTCAAATTTTGCAATGAAAAAGGATACGTCCAAAATAATACATATGTCTGTGAAAGATGTCAAGGAAATAACAGTGATATAAACAAGCATGTAAAAGTAACTACCGTATTTACTCTATGTATTGGGACAGCTAAAAATAATTATTTTCACAGGTGTCCCAATTCTTAGAAAATAAGGAAAGAACACAGCCTGGTCTTGATTTGATGCTCAATAAAGTTGTGTGTGATTCGTTTTCCATCACAAAATATGAAAATCGCCGTCCAATTTTTTTTTATATTTTCATTTTTTGCTTCCAAAACATAGCTTATGATTCCTCATTGGAACGTGCGCATTGCGCTCGTTTCAATGAGGGATCATAAGCTTTGTTTTGGAAGCAAAAAATGAAAATTTTTAGTTACTCAAGAATTTTTTTTATGAGTGTCATCTGCTACTAGCGACGGGCCAACAGGAAACAAATCTCCTGAATGTCCCAAACTTTAGAGCATAAAAAAAATATAGTTTTCTGGAAAAAATGTGTGTCCCAAATCATAGAGTGTCCCAATACATAGAGTAAATACGGTATCAGTGAAAAATATGAATTCTTTTTCTTCTTCTTTAAGGACAACAAAAATTCAAGGACTTTTCAAGGACATTTCAAGGACAAATAATCCTTTATCAAGCAGCTATTTTCTGATGGGGTTGCCAAATCTTAATCCACAGCTACCTAATATTTCTTTTGTTCTCTGTCATGAAAACAAGCCCTATAAAATCACACCAAGTACGGTTTTGATGAGAACAGCTCAGTAAAACAGTACCAATATCTGGATATTGGGACGGTTTTGAAACAGTCCCAATAACTAGATATTTGTACGATTGTCACGGTACTGTAATCATAACCCTTCAAAAGTAAAGATACTGTAAAGGAGGTGTGAAAAACTTTCTAACACATGAATTATTGACAAGCTTTTCTCGACAGAGCTACTGAATTGAGTGTGCATCGTGTCCAAATTATAATGTACTTTTGAATTTTTTGTTGCTTTTAATAACCAACAGCCCAGCCCTGGTAACCTAAAAAGGACTCCTGTGGAAACCTCAGAAGTGAAGCAGTGCTTGTTTGCTGTGGTAAACAAGTTCAGTTTTACTGGTAAAATAGGACCTGGTCACCAGTGCCCGGGGTAGAAGTCCCCTAAAATGGGTAGCATGAGTGTAAACAATTGGCTAAACTTGACTTTACACCGTTTTTTGCGGTCACAATTATCCATAGCTGCAAAAAAGTGACCTTAAACACCAGTAAATAAATAAATAACCTAAAAAAAAGCCCTTTTTCAAATATTAAGACGGCAATAAGGCACCACCACCCGCCACCCCTGAGGGAAAGCGAACCTCTTCTTCAGACAAAAAAAAGAATTATTCTTCCAAATGCTTTAAAAATGAACGATTATTAAATTTATCTGCCGCACTTTCGATGAGGGATTGAATAAGTGTTCCACCATTGAGCTGAGACATTATATTAGTGGGAGAACAAATTACGTCATGATGTGAGTTCACTTCGAAGCCACAGATCTGTTCACAATATCTGAATTCCTGATGCGTGTCATAACTTCAATAGGCTTTCTAGCAAACAAACAATGGGTTATGCCCATTTTGTTTTTCTGGGGTAGAGCAAGCAAAAAGTGTTTTAAAATGTGGTTTTACTCCTGTCAAACTTTCTAAAATATAATTTTTTTGACTTTTGTTAACATTGAGGGGCTGTGGATTAAATCACATATATCACTATTTTGTGTACTATATGGGTAAATAATTGTACAGTTGTGCAGGTGTCCTCCAATATTTGGAGGACACCTGCACAACTCTACAATTATTTACCCATCTAGTACACAAAATAGTGATATATCTATTACTAAAAAATCTCATCTGCATTTAAGATCTATTTCTTGCACAATTGGCAGGGTGCTATATTATGTTGGTGGTTACAATTTAATCAATATTTGAAGTTTTCTCACTGTTCAGTTAAACTGATGGTGGCTTCCAGCACTCCACCACTTATTTCCGATATTCAAGTTTTCTTTCCTCACCTTTTTCAAAAAAATTAAAGCAAAATAAAATTGAAAATTTGGCAAAAGGTTGGACTAAACTAAACAAGCTGAAATGATAGCAGAAAAAATCCAAGGACATTCAAGGAGTCTGACTGATTTTCAAGTACTTTTCAAGGGCATGTTCTGAAAATTCAAGGACTTTTTTTCAAGGATGTGCAAACCCTGTTATATAATTGCATGTTATGGTGCATACTATTATGATGGCTTATCACATCAAGTTGATTTTGTGGGACTCCATGTGGGTCATGCCTGGTATCGTTCCTCTTCAATTTTTTACCCAAAGCACAGGATATAACTTTTTTTTATTTGATATAGTTTTTTTTATTTTTCTGAAAATTACAACAAAATCATATCATGTGATCATGACATCGGTGTGAACAGGGTCGCACACGTTATTATGAAATGTTAATTGCTGTCTGTTATCCATAAATGGACGTTTATTCGAACAATGAAAGCCCTGAATAAATTTTTGCTTTATTCACATAGACTGCAAAGAAATTTTTCCCATTGGTTTAACACAAGAAAAAGTTATCCCCATAGTAGGAAGTTGGAAACAAACTATACTGTTGACCTCTGGCATTCCATGCAAAAGGTCACAATATCGTGACCTGTTTTAAGCTTGTCAGAAATCTGTGGAAATGAAGTGACAATCGTCACAAAAGTTAAAAAATTTATAGTAATTTATATATTTTTTATACTTACCAATGACCCAGACTTAGCTGGTGCTAACTCCAACAAAACCAGGGCCAAACACAAATTTTGCCCCCCAATCCCCAAAATTTGCATCCAAAACAAAAAGAAATCATGTCCTAAAGGACCTCCATAGTACGCCTCTACTGCGCATGCGCAGTGACGCAGTCGTCCCGAAATTGGCGCCAATTATCATTCTTACTGGCAGTGCCTGGTCAGTGCTATGTACTCAGCGGGGAGGCAAGAGTTCCCAACTCAGGGAGGGCCATCCCCGTCTGGGTCATTGGTAAGTATAAAAAATATATAAATTACTATAAATTTTTTAACATTTTTATACTGTACCAATGACCCAGACTTAGCTGAATAGTAAACAGGCTGGAGGGCCTAGGACATAGAGGAAAATCCAATAAGCTCAATTATAAATAAAGAGGTAACCCCTTAAGGAGAAAAGGAGTATTAGGCTTTACATGTATCTTTCTTATTTAATATTAAATTAGAAAGATACACTACCCTTAATAATTGAGCACAATAACATTCATGTTCTCTATTAACATCCAGTATAACCCTTATACTAATTATTTTTAAAGCAAGCCAATAAATAAAGTAGTCCAGAGAATTGAGACTCTTTATAATCATTTAAAAGTGTCCGAGTATTGTATATTAAAGCCCGTTTGACACTTGACATATACAAATGCTTCACACCGAGCTACACTTTAAAAATAAGACATGAATGAAATTAAACATTAATATTACACTTTAAAACCATCCCGGAAGCGACTCAGAAATACTGTCTTGGAGGAGGCATTCCCTTGCTTTTCACTATAAAGCCGGTGACCTAAGGGAACACCCGCCCCGCCCCCCCCTTCCCCTTGCCCTGGGTCAAATAGCCCAGAGCGAAGAGGGCAGCCGAACGGAGTCACTGCCGGAACAGAAAGCCTGCATAACTATAGTTGCAACTGTTTAGTGGACGACATTCTGAGCAACAGATAACGGACCTAAACAATGCAGGTCTCCAGAAATGGACTCAATATTTCTGAGATAAAAATTAGTAAATGTGGATGGCTGAGACCAATAAGCAGCCTTCATTAAATCTGTAATAGCAACACTATTAGCATAAGCCCAGGAAGTAGAAAGAGCTCTTACTTCATGAGCAGAAATCTTAAGCACAGACTGCTGAGAAGAAGATAAATCTTCATAAGCAGTACGGATAGTTAACTGAATCCATCTAGCAATAGAATGGACTGAAATGTCCTTTCTATTAGGCATCAAAGACAGAAAGAAACGTTTCCGTCCCTTTCTGATGAACTGAGATCTCTGTTTATAGATACGTAGTGCTCTAACAGGACAGAGTAAAGGTCTACGCCCGTCTGAAGACGGAAGAGCCTTAATAACAATAGGTTCCGGATATTTATTAGGAGCCTGATTCTTAGCTAAAAAACCCACATTAGTAGTGAAGGTGATAGTGTTCCCAACACTACGATAATGAGAATCATCCACCGATAGTGCATGAAGCTCACTGACTCTTCTGGCAGAAGAGAAAGCCAAGAGAAAAGCTGTCTTATAAGATAAGAATTTGAAATCTACTGTCCCAAGAGGTTCAAATGGCTTTTCCTTCAATTTAAGGAGAACCCAAGCTAAATTCCACTTAGGAATTAATCTAAGAGTTCTAGGTCTATTTATCGAAAAGTTTCGAACCAATTTCGATAAAGAGACATTAGATCCAATTTGTAAACTATCATGATGTGCATAGGTATCAGATAACATAGATCTATAACCCTTTATAGTAACAGGCTGCAGTTTGATTTCGTCAAACAAGTATACTAGAAAGTTTGCAATGTCTGGTATAGAGGGATCAAATATATCTACAGAATGATCCCAACACCAACGACGGAAAACCTTCCACTTAGCCGCATAGTTTAGCGAAGAGGAGGTCCTCCTACAGTTAGAAATCGCGTCCACTGCTCGTCCTGTAAAGTGCTTGCCATGCAAGAAGGACCGCACAACGGAAAAACGTGAAGGTTGAGACCTTGCGGGTTGTGATGGAGTTGGCGCGATTTCCCCTGCGAAAGAAGATCCTCTCGTGGAGGAAGCTTCCGCGGTAGGTCCCACAACAGACACCTGAGTAGATTTATCCACGGTCTCTGTGGCGACAGAGATGCTACCAACAGAATCTTGCATTGAGATTGTTTTATCTTTAGCAATACTTGTTGAATTAACGGCGCTGGAGGATACGCATATCCTATCATTCCGTCCCAAGGGATCGACAGAGCGTCTACTGCAAATGCTCTTGGATCCGGACACGGGGACACATACGTCTGCAACTGATTGTTGAGATGTGTCGCAAATAAGTCTATCATTGGCCGTTCCCATTGGTAGCAAATCTGATTGAATACTTGTTTGTTGAGAGTCCACTCCGACGGCAACAAGCGACCCTTTTGTGAAAGGGAGTCTGCTAGCACATTCAGACGACCCGGTATGTGACGGACCGAAAGAAGAACGTGATGTTCCAACGCAAACAGAAGGATTCTTTCCGTTAGATTGAACAACGGAATTGAATGAGTGCCTCCCTGATTCCGTATATACGCCACTACTGTCGTATTGTCGGATAGGATTTGGACATGAGCATCGTGAATAATGTCCATCCAGTGACGTAACGCAAGCCAAATTGACATCATTTCCTTGATGTTTATGTGCTTGCACAGGAATTGCGGATCCCAAAGACCCTGGCATCTCGAATCCGTTGGGATTAATGATGCACCCCAACCTGTTTGACTGGCATCCGTCATAATGGTAAAACTCGGATCCGGCAACTGCAGCGGAACTCCTTGAGTTAACCACTGAATGTTTGCCCAAGTCTGAATCTCTTGTTTCACTTGATCTGACAGGAGAACGTCTACATCGAGCGAATGAATTTTCACACTCCAATTCTGAGTCAGGAAAATTTGAAGAGGACGTGTGCGTAGCCGCCCCATCGGAATGAGATCCGCGGCGGCTCCGCACAGACCTATCAGTCTCATAAATTCTCTCGCCGTGACTTTGTCTGCATGCAGACAATAGCGAGCGTAACAACTGACTAATTTCGCTCTGGTTAACGGCAGACGAACGAGATTGTTGTGCGTCTCGAAGCTCATTCCCAGATGAGTGAATGACTTGGACGGCACCAGATCCGACTTCTCCTCGTTTACTATGAAACCGAGACGTCGGAGCAATAGAAGAAGATTCTGAACATCGTTCTGAAGCGTTAACTCATTGCCGTACCTCTGAAGAATGTCGTCCAGGTAGGCCGACGTTACCGCAGACGAATGAGCTCGGAAGTAGATCATTACCGAGTTCATCACCCGAGTGAAAGCCCAGGGTGCTAGATTCAATCCGAAGCACATGGCCCGGAACTGATACACCACTCCTAGGACTGCGAAGCGTAGATACTTTCGGAATGTCGGATGTACCATGACGTGAAAGTACGCATCTTTGAGATCTATGCTCGTTGCATAATCGTTCACCCGGACACTCGCTCTGACCGATCGAATCGTCTCCATATAAAACTTCGGAGCGACGATCAGCTTGTTTATCCAGCTCAAATCTATGACTGGACGGAACGAGCCGTCTGGTTTCGGAACCAGAAACAGATGGCTGTAGAATCCCAGCGATTCCTGGTTTTCTACGACCTCTACCGCGTTCTTCATTAAAAGAGACTGCACCTCTGATAACAGAGCGTCTCTTTTCTGTGGATTTGACGGAAGATGAGTCCACTTTGGACTTCGAGTTAATGGAGGCTTTCGTTTGAAGGATATCTTTAGACCTTCCGAAGTCACTCCTCTCACCCACGGGTCGTCCGTAATCGACGCCCACTCTTGTGAAAAACTCGACAACCTTCCGCCAACCGGAACGCGATAGAGGTTTAAGCCATCACCTCCTGGACCTGCGAGGCCTGCGGTAGGAGAAACCACGTCTTCCACGACCCGCACCTCGCCTCGTCGACCTCGGGGCGTCCGACCGATTGTCCCGGCCTGAAGGACGTCCCGAACGAGAGTCGCTATCCTGACGGTCTCTCGAATAAGACCAAGAGGATGTACCGGAACCTCTATAGGAACCTCTCTTGGGCGCATTAGACCCAGAAGTGCCCGCCTTATTCGTGTCTGCTGTATCCGACCTTTTAGGAGCGGATCTGAACAACAGAGAATCATTAGCTTTCTTTTTAATATTATCATAAATAGCGGAAAGCTTGCCGTCAAAGAGAAGTTCTCCTGAGACCGAAGCGACTCTAAGAGAGTTCTTCACCTTAGAATCCACTAGTGTGGATGTAGCCAGGGCTGCGTCACGTCTAACCAACTCCAGATTTGCCACTGAAAGGGCGGAGTTACACGTGGAATAAGCTACTGCCCTTGAAAGAAGTCTTAAAGAGGATTGTATATCCTGAAACTCTTCCCCTTGAAGGCGCAGTGATAACGCCTTAGTAAGGTGATCTGCGTAAGATAAGGCATCTAAATTGGCTCTGTTAGACGCAATAGCTGTTTCCAACACCGCGGTTGGAATAGAAGCTGACAACGGTAATGATAGCTCTAAGTCTTCCGCCTCGTCGTCCATACGCAGAGGAACTCTCGGTATACCCTGTCCTGCCGTGTCGAATTTATTCCTTGCATTAATGAAAGGCAGGTTGAGAGTATTTGCGGACAAGAAACCTGCTTTCCCCGTCCTGGACGCAAGTTTAAATATAGCGTTGTTCAATAATTCAAATGTTCTTGCAACATTATTGGACTGCGACGGAAACTCGGGAGCGATGTCCCTGAACCGCTCAAAAAATTCAGAGTCCAATGACGCTATAATTCTCTTGTCCGGAAGCGCAGCAGTCTGGCCCGACGGAACAACTTGAGGGAGAAAGTGCCGGATGAAGTCCACGGCAGCTTTATGTTGTTCCGAAAGGGATAGCTCCAATTCATCCGTATCCCTTTCACCATCCGGTCGGACCTCCCGATGTTCCCGGTCGTCCGCCCCCGATGCTTCGGCGGAGCGTACCGACCCAGCGCCGTCGGATAATTCTCGATCCGACACCGTTTCTGTCGGCTGCTGGGATGCTGCGATAAGCTGTGCTATCTGCACTAGAATGTCCGACGTCGAGACCTGCGGAGGCGCGGTCTTTCGCTGCTTCGCCGAGGGCAGCTCCGCATCAGATGGCTCCCGCATACTTTTCCTATGCGAACGTCCGGAGTCCATCGGTCTCGAATCCCTGGCTGCCGGATGGTGTGACCTGGTCGCCGAAGAATCCTTCACCGGCGAAGCTGGCAAAATATCGGAGGTCACGCAGCCAAGGTGGGGTCGTGTGCGCCGACGAGAAGAGGAAGCCTTAACAGTCTCTGCGGACTGCTTATACAACGGAGCGTCCCGAGCGACGGACGTATGCTCCGCTAAAGACACATTTTGTACCACAACATCTGGTCCCAGATGTTGTTGTACGAGAGAGGGGCCTCTCTCGCTCGCGGCCCGGCTGGACCTGGACGAGCTAGGAACCGGACTAAAAGGCTTCCTCCGTTCTCGTTTACTATCCGCCGTCACTGGGTGTGCATCTATTATGTTTATAGTGCTCGCATCACCCAAAATTTCCTCTTGGACCGCATCGGACGAACCCGGCTGCCGAACCATTCGGTGAATGGACGCTACACCGGGCGAGCTAGCGGACGACATTTGTCTAATCTCCATGAGCACTTTTGCCGCTAGCTCTGAATTTATTTGTGACGACGGACGCACACTTGAAGAAGATAACATGGAAACATCACCCTGTTCTGGTTCCTCTGAAATAGAAACTGAGAGAGTAGAGTGACCTTGTGGAGAAAGAGCCGGCATCGCTCTTTCTCCAGAAACAACATATCGTGACACACGTTTCCAATGTTTCTCATCCCAATGTTCACATATAGGACAGGGATTAATGCGAGAACACTGACTACAATTAATACAATGATCAGGAAAGTCAGAGGAAGATTTCTTCCTATTACAATTTGAACAATGTCCCTTCATTGTGAAAGAACAACAATAAGTCCTAGTTACTCGCAAAAACCCCTGACACAAAGATACATAATAACATGATCCATTAATAAATGAAAAAACAATTGCAAAACAAAATAATTTTGAAAAAATATTTTTTCAGAGAAGCCCAAGTTGCTGAAAAGTAACGTTGAGCCCCGATGGATCCGATGGCAAAGTGTGGTCAAAAATTTTAAATTTATATAAAATAATTAATGAGACACTTTCGGATAATATAAATGTATCTTATAATGAGATAAACTACTACAAAGGCAAACAGCCCCCCTCAAAAAAGGCTGTTGCCAATGAAAACAAACAGTGTAAACACACTAGAAAACATGACTCCAGGCACTGAAAAAACTGGCCCGGAATCAGTCATCAATTACACTCTATCTGATGCAAAACAGAGACTCCCAGGGGAGAATCTGCAGAGCATCAGATGGAAGATGCAGAACACAAACGTTATACACCCATGGGTGAAAACGTAACTATGGGGAAAATAACAGAAAACATTCTGTAACCAAGCAACTCTCCCAGGAAATTTTAGAAATGAAACTTCTCAAAAATATGCCAAAAGCATGGGAGAATTGCAAGGGGGGACTTTAGAAGGCTAGGGGAGAGGAAACACTGAATAAGCAGTGCAACAATTAGCAAGAATGACAACAAGAGGCCCATGCCTCGAAAATAGGCAACTTAACATAATTTCAACAAAAAATTTTAAGTACAGCCCTGATTATTTTTTGCCACTTCTTTTTTCCTCTCCTCCTTCTATCCTCCTTAGAATCACATTTTCTCCAAAAATTACGTGTCTGGCATCCTTTAAACTGAGATTTACAAGCACAAAGATCAGTGAGATGTTGACTGATGAAGGGCCAAACAGAGAATGATAATTGGCGCCAATTTCGGGACGATTGCGTCACTGCGCATGCGCAGTAGAGGCGTACTATGGAGGTCCTTTAGGACATGATTTCTTTTTGTTTTGGATGCAAATTTTGGGGATTGGGGGGCAAAATTTGTGTTTGGCCCTGGTTTTGTTGGAGTTAGCACCAGCTAAGTCTGGGTCATTGGTACAGTATAAAAATATATGACGAAATGAGTTGTATATGAATATATGCGACATGTAAGATGTGCATTGCGACCAAACAATAAATGACACTGCAGCTCAACTTGACAAACTTGAACTTGGCAAGTTATAAGTGAAATGGCAAAATTGAAGATCATTGGTTTCAATGTTATTTGGTGAAACTTCAACATAACAACATTGCGTATACACATCAGAGCAATCTGTAGATTTTTAAATTTATACCATGATAACCTATTCTGCTATATATGAAAAGCCGATGACATAAACTTTAGCTTTACACACCAACCATGATGAACACGCCAGCAATGGGATTTCAATAGTAAAAATTTACACCTACAGTAGAACTACATCCCTGTTGACCTTTGGTGATGTTGACCTGAATGCAAACTTGTCTAAATTTAACGCACATCGCCTCGCGAAGAGTGAAATGGAAGTGGCAATTATTTATTACGTTTTTGAATGGGTTTACCTCGTAAGATGCCAAAAATTAACAAACATGCATTGTCTCATGTTAATAAAGCATGCATAACTCGAAATAGTATGTTATTATGTTATTAAAACGCAATAGGTTCAGTTTTTTTTTTCATTTCGTTTCGGCGATAAAACTGACAGCGAAAGTACCGCCCACCGATGCACGTGTAAACAAAAACAGATTCGCTCGTATGTACATCTGGTGCTCAGTAAAATTGCGAAAAAATAATAGCGGCTCTTAATAATCTGATGATCATGGTGTAAATAAAATATACCCAAAGTAGCTTGGTGTACCAAATGCTCACCACTCATGGTGAAGTGGTGTTAACTGCGTGCCAAAGGCTCGCAGTTAACACAACTTCACCACTCGTGGTGGACATTTGGTACACCAAGCTGCTATGGGTACATTCTATATGTAAACTATAAGGCTGGCTAAAGGAAGAATGTTGATACACAATTTCTGTAAGTATTTATTTATTGGTGTTTAATGTCACATATTTCTGCACAATGGCAAATCATGACCACGACAGTTTTACGGGTGGAGGAAGCCAGAGAACCCAGAGAACATTGAGCAATGTTGAGCAACTGTCAGCTCCCCAACATACTAACTCTTCACAAGCAGGGTGAGCATTGGTTGAAGACAGGCGCACCATCGATGTGCCATATGCCTTAGTACACTACTACACAATGCCACCATGCCCCCAAGTGGGCAATGGTGGTGAAGTGTCTTGCCCAAGGACACAAAGCAGTTGCTCCTGAAGGTATTCGAACTGAGGAACTCTTGGCTTGCAGCCTATACCTCTACCTAATGAGCCTCCAAACCCCCAATTGCAGTAAGTTTAAAGGTCATTGTAAACAGAAACTTTTTTCACAGAAAAGAATGCTAATTGATATCTCTTATCTAGAGGTCTCGACTAATGAACACACTGAAGTTCAACTAGAGGTTTTACTGTCCTAGATGGGCCTGTCCATATCCTCGCTGCCATTATTCTAAGATGAAAAGGGGAAGACGCTGGCAAAAAGGGCACATCAAAACTAAGATCACAGGTGCAAAGGTTCCCATAGTAGTGAACATCCATACCCAGTTTCAAAGCAATGAACCTGTAAACATCTGAGAAAATCTCCGAACAAAATTCACTCATTCTAAGACAAAAAAGGAGCATAACTCTGGCAAAAAAGATCCGATCAAAACTATAATTGCCAGTGCACAGGATCCTATGGTAGTGAATATCCATACCAAGTTTCAAAGGAATTGACCCATAAACATCTAAGAAAATCTCCCAACAAAGTTTGCTCATTCTAAGATGAAAAGGGGCATAACTCTGGCAAAAAAGGTCCGATCAAAACTATAATCACAGGTGCGCAGCTTCCCGCGGTAATAAACATCCACACTATGTCTCAAAGGAATCGACCAATAAACATCTGAGAAAATCTCCGGACAAAATTCTAGGCCTGTTATTTCAAGTTGAAAAGGGGCATTTTTTATCGCAGGTGCACAGGTTCCCATGGTGGTGAACATTCATACCAAGTTTCGAGCAGATTGCTCCATGAATGTCTGAGAAAATCTCCAGACAAAATTATGTCTATGGACGGACAAGGTGATTCTAGTATACCCCCCACAACTCTTTACTTGTATAAAAACAATACTATGATAAATGAGCCATTAAGCCATATCAAAGAAGAATGTTGATGCACAAATTCAATAAATTCAAAGGTTATTGCTAACAGAAACGTTTTGGGTAGAAATGAAAAGAAAATCGATAGCTCTTATCTTGATCACCCTGAATAAGAATAGCAAGTTTCAAAGCAACCCGATAATGAATGCGCCCTCTGAGGCATGCCAAAGGAAGATGTTAATGCACAAGTTTGAAGGTCACTGGCAGTGACAAAGTTTTTTTTCTGGAAGTTCATAAATATGCCCTGAAGAGAGTGTAAAAGGGATAAGTTGGTGCACAAATGCACTAAGTTCAAAGGCTGGCGCTAGCGACAATAATTTTTTATGAATATGAAAGAAAATCAATAGCTCCCATCTAGAGGTCACCCCGAACACGCATACCAAGCTTGAAAGCGATCCGATCATAAATGTGCCCCTAGGGCATTCCAGAGGAATATATTGATGCCTGACTAAATTAAGTTCAAAGGTTGTTGCTAAGTTAATGCCAATGGCAACGGGTTTTGACGGAAATGGAAGAAAATCAATAGGGTGTGCCAATGGGAAATACTGATGCTTAACTAAACTAAGTTCAGAGGTCAACAACATTTTTTTGGCAGAAATGGAAGAAAATTGCTCCCATCTAGAGGTCACCCCAAACAAGCATACCAAGTTTCAAAGAGATCCGATCATAAATGTGCCCTGTAATGTGTGCCAAAGGGAAATATTGATGCCTGACTAAACTGAGTTCAAAGGTTGTTGCCAATGACAATATTTTTGAATGGAAATGGAAGAACATCGATTACTCCCAAAGAGGTCATCCCAAACAACATACAAGTTTCAAAGCGATCCAGTCATAAATGTGCCCTGCAGTGTGAGCCAAAGGGAAATATTGCAACATAATTGCACTAAGTTCATCAAAAGTCGTTACCAACAGCAACATTTTTTGGACGGAAATGGGCGAAAATCGATAGCTCCCATCCAGGGGTCACCCTAAACAAGCATACCATCGATCAGGAATGTGCCCTGTAGGGGCGTGCTAAAGGGAACTCTTGAGGCCCGAATAAACTAAGTTCAAAGGCCCTTGCCAGCGGCAACACTTTTGATGGAAATGGAAGAAAATCGATAGCTCCCATCTAGAGGTCACCCCAAACAAGCACACCAAGTTTCAAAGTGATCCAATCATAAATGTAACCTGTGCAGTGTCCAAAAGGAAATTGTGGATGTAAGAACATACAAACAATGACAGACGGGAAGTGACAGTCAAGCTAAAAAAAGACTCATAATTAATACAGTTGAACCCTGTTAATTGAATAGCCACTTTGCCAATGACAATTATTCAATTAACATGCGTATTCAATTAACAGGGATTGTGTCACTTCACGGTATTCTAGAGACAAACTTAGCATTTATTTTATTATATTTTGTTTGACAGAGCTCCATGAGCTCTGCCAAACAAGATGTACTGAGGCCAAATAAGTCTATAATCAAAGGAAAACAGGGGAGAATCAGGGTAATTTTTCGACATGTTACAATATTTTTTATTCAATTACCAGGAGTTTACTCTATAAACTATATTCTATTCACAGGCCAAATTTGTACTGGAGGTATGGTAAATGGTTTTGTGTTGGGAAATTATATTCAATTAACAGGGATATACAATTAATAGGGCTCCACTGTAAAAGTATTCAATAAATGATCTCATGTACCAATGCAATGTATGCACAAATCATAGGTAAGGTCTAAAAAGTTAAAAAATTTATAGTAATTTATATATTTTTTATACTTACCAATGACCCAGACATAGCTGGTGCTAACTCTTAAAATTCTAGGGCCAAACACAAATTTTGCCCCCCAATCCCCAAAATTTGCATCTAAAACCAAAAGAAATCATGTCCTGAAGGTCCTCCATAGTTTGCCCTCACTGCGCATGCGCAGTGTCAAGGACGTCCCGAAATTGGCGCCAATTATCATTCTTACAAGCAGTGCCTGGTCAGCGCTATGTACTCAGCGGGGAGGTATGAGTTTCCAACTCCTGGGAGGGCCATCCCCGTCTGGGTCATTGGTAAGTATGAAGAATATATAAATTACTATAAATTTTTTAACATTTTTATACTGTACCAATGACCCAGACATAGCTGAATAGTAAAAAGGCTGGAGGGCCTAGGACATAGAGGAAAATCCAATAAGCTCAACTATATAAATAGAGTCAACCCCTCGAGGAGAAAAGGAGTATTAGGCTTTACATGTTTATGATAAATTAGAAAGACACAACACCCTTCATAATTGAGCATAATAACATTCATGTTCTCTATTAACATCCAGTAAAACCCCTTATACTAATTATTTTTAAAGTAAGCCAATAAGTAAAGTTAGTCCAGAGAATTGAGACTCTTTATATTCTCTTAAAAGTGTCCGAGGATTGTATATTAACGCCCGTTTGACACTTAACATATACAAATGCTTCACACCGAGCTTCACTTAAAAAATATGACATGAATGCTTTAAAACCATCCCGGTAATGACTCAGAATTACTGACTCCGGAGGAGGAATCCCCTTGCTTTTCACTATAAAACAGGTGACCTAAGGGAACACCCTCCCCCCCCCCCTTCCCCTTGCCCTGGGTCAAATAGCCCAGACCGAAGAGGGCAGCAGGACGGAGTCACTGCCGGAACAGAAAGCCTGCATAACTATAGTTGCAACTGTTTAGTGGACGACATTCTGAGCAACAGATAACGGACCTAAACAATGCAGGTCTCCAGAAATGGACTCAATATTTCTGAGATAAAAATTCGTGAATGTGGATGGCTGAGACCAATATGCAGCCTTCATTAAATCTGTAATAGCAACACTATTTGCGTAAGCCCAAGATGTAGAAAGAGCTCTTACTTCATGAAGCGAAATCTTAAGCACAGACTGCTGAGATGAAGATAGATTATCATAGGCAGTACGGATAGTTACTTGAATCCATCTAGCAATAGAATGGACCGAAATGTCCTTTCTATTAGGCATCAGAGACAGAAAGAAGCGTTTTCGTCCCTCTCTGATAAACTGAGATCTTTGTTTATAAATACGTAAGGCTCTAACAGGACAGAGTAAAGGTCTATGCCCGTCTGAAGACGGAAGGGCCTTAATAACAATAGGTTCCGGATATTTATTAGGAGCCTGATTCTTAGCTAAAAATCCAACATTAGTGGTAAAGGTAATAGTGTTCCCGACACTACGATAGTGAGAATCATCCACCGATAGTGCATGAAGCTCACTGACTCTTCTAGCAGAAGAGAAAGCTAAGAGAAATGCTGTCTTATAAGACAAGAATTTGAAATCTACTGTTCCAAGAGGCTCAAATAGCTTTTCTTTCAGTTTAAGAAGAACCCAAGCTAAATTCCATTTAGGAATTAACCTAAGAGTTCTGGGTCTATTTATCGAGAAGTTTCTAACTAATTTAGATAAAGAGACATTAGATCCAATTTGTAAACTATCATGGTGTGCATAGGTATCAGATAACATAGACCTATAACCTTTAATAGTAACAGGCTGCAGTTTGATCTCGTCAAACAAGTATACTAGAAAGTTTGCAATTTCTGGTATGGAGGGATCAAAAATATCAACAGAACGATCCCTACACCAACGACGAAAGACCTTCCACTTAGCCGCATAGTTTAGCGAAGAGGAGGTCCTCCTACAGTTAGAAATCGCGTCCACTGCTCGTCCTGTAAAATGCTTGCCGTGCAAGAAGGACCGCACAACGGAAATACGTGAAGGTTGAGACCTTGCTGGTTGTGATGAAGTTGACGCGATTTCCCCTGCGAAAGAAGATCCTCTCGTGGAGGAAGTTTTCGCGGTAAGTCCCACAGCAGACACCTGAGTAGATTTATCCACGGTCTCTGTGGAGACAGAGATGCTACCAACAGAATTTTGCATTGAGATTGTTTTATCTTTAGCAATATTTGCTGAATTAACGGCGCTGGAGGATACGCATATCCTATCATTCCGTCCCACGGGATCGATAGAGCGTCTACTGCATATGCTCGGGGATCCGGACATGGTGACACATACGTCTGCAACTGATTGTTGAGTTGTGTCGCAAATAAGTCTATCATTGGCTGTTCCCATTGGTAGCAAATCTGATTGAATACCTGTTTGTCGAGAGTCCATTCTGACGGCAACAAGCGACCCTTCTGTGAAAGGGAGTCTGCTAAAACATTCAGATGACCCGGAATATGACGGACCGAAAATAGAACTTGGGTGTTCTAGAACAAACAGAAGGATTCTTTCCGTTAAATTGAATAATGGAACGGAATGAGTGCCTCCCTGGTTCCGGATATACGCCACTACTGTCGTATTGTCAGACAGGATTTGGACATGTGCTTTCTGAATAATGTTCATCCAATGACGTAATGCAAGCCAAATTGACATCATTTCCTTGATGTTTATGTGCTTGCTTAGAAATTGCGAATCCCAAAGACCCTGGCACTTCGAATCCGTTGGGATCAATATTGCACCCCAACCTGTTTGACTGGCATCCGTCATAATCGTAAAACCCGGATCCGGCAACTGCAGTGGAACTCCCTGAGTCAACCACTGAATGTTTGCCCAAGTCTGAATCTCTTGTTTCACTTGATTTGACAAGAGAACGTCTATATCAAGCGAATGAATCTTTACACTCCAATTCTGAGTCAAGAAAATTTGGAGAGGACGAGTGCGCAACCGCCCCATCGGAATGAGATCCGCAGTGGCTCCGCACAGACCTATCAGTCTCATGAACTCCCTCGCTGTGACTTTGTCTGAGTGAAGACAATAGCGAGCGTAACAACTGATTAACTTCGCTCTGGTTAACGGTAGACGAACGAGATTGTTGTGCATCTCGAAGCTCATTCCCAGATGAGTGAATGACTTGGACGGCACCAGATCCGACTTCTCCTCGTTTATAATAAAACCGAGACGTTGGAGTAATAAAAGCAGATTCTGCACATCGTTCTGAAGCGTTAACTCGTTGCCATACCTCTGAAGAATGTCGTCCAGGTAGGCCGACATTACCGCAGACGAATGAGCTTGGAAATGTATCATTACCGAGTTCATTATTCGAGTGAAAGCCCAGGGGGCTAGGTTCAATCTGAAGCACATCGCCCGGAATTGATATACAACTCCTAGGACTGCGAAGCGTAGATACTTTCTGAATGTCGGATGTATCATGACGTGAAAGTACGCATCTTTGAGATCTATGCTTGTAGCATAGTCGTTCACCCGAATACTCGCTCTGACCAATCGAATCGTCTCCATATAGAACGTTGGAGCGACGATCAGCTTGTTTATCCAGCTCAGATCTATGACTGGACAGAACGAGCCGTCTGGTTTCGGAACCAGAAACAGATGGCTGTAGAAACCCGGAGATTCCTGGTCTTCTACGACCTCTACCACATTCTTCACCTGAAGAGACTGTACTTCCGATAAAAGAGCATCTCTTTTCTGCGGATTTGACGGAAGCCGAGTCCATTTTAGACTTCGAGTTAATGGAGGCTTTCGTTTGAAGGATATTCTTAGTCCTTCCGAAATTACCCCTCGGACCCAGTGGTCGTCCGTAATCGACGCCCACTCGTCTGTAAAACGCGATAACCTTCCGCCCACCGGAACACGATAGAGGGTCAAACCATCACCTCCTGGACCTGCGAGGCCTGCGGAAGGAGAAACTACGTCCTCCATGACCCGCACCTCGTCCCGTCGACCTCGGGACATCAGACCGGTTGTCTCGGCCCGAATAACGTCCCGTATGTGAGTCGCTGCCTTGACGGTCTCTAGAATAAGACCTAGAGGACGTATAAGAACCTCTATAGGAACTTCTCTTGGGCGTACTTGTCCCAGAAGTGCCTGTCTTACTCTTATCTGCTGTATCCGACTTTTTGGAAGCGGATTTAAAAAGCAGAGAATCCGAAGCTTTCTTAGTTATCTTATCATAGATTGCTGAAAGCTTGCCGTCGAAGAGAAGCTCTCCGGAGACCGAAGCGACTCTGAGAGAGTTCTTCACCTTACTATCCACACGCATGGATGTAGCTAGGGCTGCGTCACGTCTAACCAACTCCAAGTTTGCCACTGAAAGGGCGGAGTTATACGTGGAATAAGCTACTGCCCTTGAAAGAAGTCTTAATGAGGATTGTATATCCTGGAATTCTTTCCCTTGAAGATGCAATGATAACGCCTTAGTAAGGTGGTCTGCGTATGATAAAGCGTCTAAGCTTGCTCTGTTAGACGTTATTGTCATTTCCAACGTCGCGGTTGGAATAGACATAGACGACGGTAACGACAATTCCAAGTCTTCCGCCTCGTCGTCTAGACACAGAGGAACTCTCGGTATGCCCTGTCCTGCCGTTTCAAATTTATTCCTTGAATTGATGAAAGGCAGATTGAGAGCATTAGCAGACAAGAAATCAGCCTTGCCTGTTGGAAGCAAGCTTATAGGTAGCGTCGTTCAATAATTCGAATGTTCTTGTGACATTATTGGACTGTGTCGGAAACTCAGGGACGATGTCTCTGAACCGCTCAAAGAATTCTGTGTCCAATGACGCTATCAGTCTCTTATTGCAGCAGTCTGGCCCGACGGAACAACTTGTGGAAGGTAATGCCGGATGAAATCTACGGCGACTTTATGTTGTTCCGAAAGGGATAGCTCCAAATCCTCGGTATCCCTTTCGCCATCCTGTCGGACCTCATGATGTTCTCGGTCGTCCGTACCCGATGCTTCGGCGGAGCGTACCGACCCAGCGTCGGCGGATAATTCTTCATCCGACATAGGTTCTGTCATTTGCTGGGATGCTGCGATAATTTGTGCTATTTGGGATAGCACGTCCGTCACTGAGGCCTGTGGAGTAGCGGTCTTACGCTGCTTAGCCGCTGGAAGCTCCGTGTAAACTGACTCCTGCATATTTCTCTTATGCGAACGTCCAGAGTCTACAGGCCTCTTATCCCTGGCTACCGGATGGCGTGACCTGGTCGCCGTGGAATCCCTGATTGGTGAAGCTGGCTGGATATCCTCGGTCACGTAGCCAAGGTGCGGTCGTGTGCACTGCTGAGAGGATGAGGGAGCCTTTTGGACAGTCTCTCCGGACTGTCTATATAACGGAGCGTCCCGAGCGGCGGACGTATGCTCCGAATGCGAAACATTTTGTACCACAACATCTGGTCCCAGATGCTGTTGTACGAGAGAGGGGCCTCTCTCGCTCGCAGCCCGGATGGACCTGGACGAGCTAGGAATCTGACTACTAGGCTTCCTCCGTTTTCTCCTCTTATCTGCCGTCACTGGGTGTGCACCTTGAATATTTATAGTGCTCGCATCACCCAAATCTCCTTCCTGGACCGCAACGGACGAACCCGGCTGCCGAACCATTCGATGAATGGACGCTACACCGGGCGAGCTAGCGGACGTCAACGCCGTCGATCCTACTAGGGACCTCTTAGGCAATTGGCGTATCTCCATGAGCACTTTTGCCGCTAGCTCTTCATTTAATTGTGACGACGGAAGCACACTATTGGAAGACATCACGGAAACATCACCCTGTTCTTGTTCCTCTGAAATAGAGATTGATAAACTAGAGTGACTCTGTGGAGAAAGGACCGGCATGGCCCTTTCCCCGCTAACAACATACCGTGACACACGTTTCCAATGTTTGTCATCCCAATATTCACATACTGAACAGGAGTTAGTGCGAGTACACTGACTACAATTAATACAATGATCATGAAAGTCAGAGGAAGATTTCCTCATATTACAATTTGAACAATATCCTTTCATAGTGAAAAGAATACAAAAAGTCCTAGTACTCGCACAAACCCCTGAAAACAAAGATACATAATAACATGATCCATTAACATAGAAAAAATAATTGAAATCAAAAGAAATTTTGAAAAAACATTTTTTCAGCAAAGCCCAAGTTTCTGAAAAGTAACGTTGAGCCCCAATGGATCCCAAGCCTAAGTGTGGACAAAAATTTCAAACATATTTTAAAAAATTAATGCAACACTTACGAATAATAATAATGTATCTTGTAATGAATTAAACTAGTACAAAGACAAAAAATCCCCCTCCACAGAGACTGTTGCCAATGTAAACAAGAAGTGTATAAACACCAGAAACATGACTCCAGGCACTGATAACCCTGGCCCGAAATCAGTTACCAATAATACACTATCTGATGCAAAACAGAGACTTCCAGGGAAGAAACTGCAGAACATCAGATGGTAGATGCAGAACACTACGCCTAAACACCCATGGGTGAGAACGTAAACATGGGGAAAAGAACAGAATTCATTCTGTTACCTAGCTAAATCTCCCAAGAAATTTTAGTAATAATATTACTCAAAAATATGCCAAAAGCATGGGAGAATAGCAAGGGGGGACTTAAAGGAAAAGGAGAGAGGAAACACTGAACAAGCAGTGAAACTTAATAGCAAGAATGACAACAACGGGCCCATGCCTCGAAAATAGGCAACTTAACATAATTTCATTAAAAAATTTTAAGTTACAGCCCTGAATATTTTCTGTCACTCATTTTTCCTCTCCTTCTATATCCACTTTAGATCCACCATTTCTCTAATATTTATGTGTCTGGCATCATTTAAACTGAGATTTACAAGCACAAATATCAGTCAGATGTGAACTGATGAAGGGCCAAACAAAGAATGATAATTGGCGCCAATTTCGGGACGTCCTTGACACTGTGCATGCACAGTGAGGGCAAAGTATGGAGGACCTTCAGGACATGATTTCTTTTGGTTTTAGATGCAAATTTTTGGGATTGGGGGGCAAAATTTGTGTTTGGCCCTAGAATTTTAAGAGTTAGCACCAGCTATGTCTGGGTCATTGGTACAGTATAAAAATATAAAAAAACTGTTTCTCAGGCCCTCCCGCATGGTCCTTTTGGCTGCCGCATGCTCTCTTCTTATAACCAATTTAAACTTTAAAAAAATAAAAATTAAATGGTTTATGTCTGATATTTTACCCAAGTTAAAAATATTGATGAATTTGTCCCTTGAGTGCAAGAAGGCTTTGCAATGCTTTAGCATTGCAAAGCCTTCTTGCACTCAAGGGATGAACTACACTACCACCCATGCTATTCTGTAGATTATGAGGCCTAAAACTTGAACAAAGAACATGAACTTTTGATGGCTAAGAAGAAATTGCTGAAATAAAAAATAAAATAAAAAACCACTCGCCCGCATGCTATTTCTCAAATAATGTCCTGAGAAACAGAAGATCTACTTTGTGTGGCCTAACAGCGACTTCATCAACAAATTGACAAGTGTTAGTGATGAACCAATAATTGGAATCGGCAATAGGAACCAGACGGTTATGGGCCATTGGCCAATTATGACAACCAGCAGCTAAAAACTGGCAGTTTCCGGTTATTCAATATTTAACTCTGACTATTAAAATCTCTTTGATATCTGGCGATTTCAATAAAGTTTCCCCATTAAAAACGTGTGTAGTGCATATCAGAATATTTAGGGATTTGCAGAGACGTGAAATTACAGAATTTACCATCTGCAATCATTAAGAGATCGCCACTATTCCCAGCTGATTGAAGCCACCGGTCTTCAATCAACATGCTGTACAACGTTGCATTGGGTACATGCATAAATAAAATGTGTTCAGCCGCTAGTCTGTAGTACTTCATGATGCAAGCATCATAATACAATAAGAAATGAAAATTGGAGAAAAACTAAAATGAAAGTGTCAATGACACTGTAGCTCAACTTGTCAAGACACGTACATGTATAGTATGTGACACAACAGTGACAAACATCTAGGTAATGACCTGATAACAAAGGTACATATAAAGTATTGTAACGGTCTGTACATAAATACTGACTGTAGCCTGTAACAAATGTATAGGTAAAGTATTGTAAAGGTGGGTGACAGTCAGCTGCTAAACTAGAAAAGAAATCTTGGATTCCCGGAGTGGGTCTGACTGAACCTCAAAATATTTGTTCTCATAGCACAGTGATAACAAAGTCACCTCAAAACACACTCATTCCAGTCCCAAGGTGAAAACAAAGGAACCCAATAAGTTTCGTGAAGATCAGTTCATAAATACGAGCTGTATAGAAGTTGTGACAAAAAACTGATTGGACCTAATTTCGGTACAAAATGGCCACTGGAAGGCATCTTGAATTTTGGACCGCACTCAGAAACACTCGTTCTCGTCCCAAGGTGATAACAAAGGTACCCAAGAAGTTTCGTGAAGATCGGTTGATAAATACAGCCTCTAGCCCGAGCCGTATTGACATGAGCACTTACAGTGTATAAGAAGCACTAAATAAATCAAAATTCATCTAATTTGCATAATTTCGGCACGAGAAAAAAACCTGTACTGTATGTGATGTATTCCATTTTACTAAACATTCATACAAAAATTTATTCAAATCAGAACTTTCATACAGAAGTTCTGTACAAAAGACTGATTGCACTAATTTTGGTACAAAATGGCTGCTGATGGCCATCTTGAATTTCGGACCACACCCCAAAACAGCCGTTCTCATCCCACGGTGATAACAAAAGTACCCAAGAAGTTTTGTAAAGATCGGTTCATAAATACGGCCTCTAGCCCGAGCCGTATAGAAATTGTGTAAAAAAAACTGATTAGACCAAATTTCGGTACAAAATGGCCACTGGCAGCCATCTTGAATTTTGGACCACACTCAGAAACACTCGTTCTCGGCCCAAGGTGATAACAGAGGTACCCAAGAAGTTTCGTGAAGATCGGTTGATAAATACAGCCTCTAGCCTGAGCCGTATTGACATGTGTACTTACTGTGTGTTAGTAGCACTGAAAAAAATCAAAGTTCATCTAATTTGCATAATTTCTGCACGAGAAAAAAACCTGTATTATATGTGATGTATCCCATGGTACTAAACATTCACACAAAAAAATTTTCAAATCAGCGCTTTCATATGGAAGTTCTGTGAAAAAATCTGATTGCACCTAATTTTGTACAAAATGGCTGCCATCGGCCATCTTGAATTTCGGACCGCACCCAAAAACACTCGTTCTCGTCCCATGGTGATACCAAAGGTACCCAAGAAGTTTCGTAAAGATCGGTTTAAAAATTCGGCCTCTAGCCCAAGCCGTATTGGCATTTGCACTTACAGTGCTGAAAGTAACACTAAATACATCAAAGTTAGTCTAATTTGCATAATTTACGTACGAGAAAAAAACCCGCATAATATGTGATGTATCTCATGGTACTAAACATTCATACAAAAAATTATTCAAATCAGCGCTTTCATATGGAAGTTCTACACAAAAATCTGATTTCACCTAAGTCTGTACAAAATGGCCGCCAGCGGCAAACTTGAATTTCGGATCGGACCCCAAAACACTCGTTCTCGTCCCACGGTCATAACAAAGGTACCCAAGAAGTTTCGTAAAGATCGGTTCATAAATACGGCCTCTAGCCCGTGTCGTATTGAATTGTTGACGAACAGACGGACAGACGGCCAGATGGACGATGGACTGGCCATAGCATAAGCTCAAATTTGGCTTTGCCAAAGTGAGCTAAAAATACTCTTTTTTCGATGGTAGATGATTGTTACGCAACGTGCAAGTCACAAACACATTTTCAGTTTGTCAAGTTCATTTTTTTTATTCATTTACCTCCCTTGGTGTAAAGACTGAAGAAACACATCAGGTGAGGTAACAAGTTGAACAACGAATATATATTCTTACGTTGTGCGAACAATGCGCCATACAACTTCACAACACACATTATGACATTAACATTAAAGTTATTATTCAATATTCAATTAAGACACAAAGTATGTGTGCTCAGTATCTTCCTCGTTAATATAGCCAAGTGTATTGTATTCTTACACAAAACTGTACAAACACTATATACCAGAATAACACACAATCATCACAAGAGAACGATAGCATGTGATTGTGTCATTTATAACAATCTTCCCCCAACCCAACTTCTAAAAATGCAAATATTATTTTGGCTAATATTGCCCAGCACTAAAGATGCATACACTCAAAAACTTATGTGGTATTAAATTTTCGTAATTGGCGATTTATCAATGAAATACTCCAGTATGATAGGCACTAACAGATTTTCTTCTGGGTCCTATTTCAACCATCGGAATCGGCATAATCGGCAGAGACATAATCGGTAATCGGTTCATAGCAAGTTTTGATAATTGGTTCATCACTAACAAGTGTTAATATCAATGATTAATATTTGGAACACGACATCTCTTATCTGAGCACTAAGTTAAACAAACAATCTCTTCCACGGGAACACCATAACCATCAAAACTTTAAATATTATCACAAACAAATAAAGTTTGTACTCATGATTTATTTTTGGCATGATTGTTTGAGTCTACACAGGGCTACTGACAGTACCGTATTTACTCTGTATATTGGGACACTCTATAATTTGGGACACATATTGTTTCCAGAAAAAAATTTTTTTTTTATTTTCCAATGTTTGGGACACTCAGGAGAGTTGTTTCCAGTTGGCTCAGTCATCTGAAAACGGTGCAAAATGCTCAATATTAAAGCTAAGTTTGTGTTTAATTTTCCTTTTTAAACAATACAAAATTGATAATACATACTGATTTGTGCTGTTTTTATTTAAATCTGTTCCTAAGTTTTAATATTTACATGTACAGTCCAGACTGACATGAGGAAGAATATTTAATATTACATTGTGACAGTCTTCAACCCTTTACCGAATGCTAGTGGCAGATGACACTCATAAAAAGAATTCTTGTGTAACAAAAAATGTTCATTTTTTGCTTCCAAAACATAGCTTATGACCCCTCATTAGAACGAGTGCAATGCGATCGTTCCAATGAGGGGCATAAGCTATGTTTTGGAAGCAAAAAATGAAAATCTAAAAAAAAATTGAATGGCGATTTTCATATATAGTGATGGAAAACGAATCACACACAACTGGAATCAGCATCAAAACAAGACCAGGTTGTGTTTTTTCACCATTTTCTAAGATGTGGGACATCTGTGAAAATACAGTAAAAACTGTCTTGAGAGACCACTGTCTTGAGAGACCACCTGTCTTGAGAGACCACATCTGCCAGGCACCGATTGGTTTTACTCTATAATGGACCTGCTATGGGAGACCACCTGTCTTGAGAGACCACCTGTCTTGCGAGACCACTGTGACCTGGTACCGACTTGTATTTTTATGCCATAATGGACCTGTCTTGAGAGACCGCCCCTTTGAAGACTAAAACCATGACAAAAACTTTTTACCTGTTCTGGAATTGAAAAATCCATTGTGGTTATACTAACATAATTAAAAGTATTAAAAGCTCTTAATTGGGTTTCAATTGCTAACTCATTAAAGATTGAGATGTTTTTATAAGACACCTGTGAAAAGATTAGGATTATTGCTGAATAAACAATTTCATACATACCTGAAATGTGACAGATAGGAATAAAAATAAATTTGGGTTGAAAATCGTTTTGAAACAAATTGAAATGGACTGTTATAAAAATTATAAAAATGCCGCTCAGGATCACAGATCCAATGTCGAGTTGTGACCTTGACCTTTGACCAGGCGAGTCCAAGGTCAATAGGGTTCTTCCTCGCACCAAGGCCAACACACCTATGAAGTTTCATGACTCTAGGTTGAACCACTATCAAGTTCTCATCCGGAAACCAATTGTTGCGATATACTATGTTCAAGGTCACTGTGACCTTGACCTTTGACCTGGTGAGTCCAACATCAATAGGGTTCTTCCTCGCACCAAGGCCAACACGCCTGTAAAGTTTCATGGCTCTAGGTTGAACCACTATCAAGTTATCATCCGGAAACCAATTGTTGCGATATACTATGTTCAAGGTCACTGTGACCTTGACCTTTGACCTGGTGAGTCCAAGATCAATAGGGTTCTTCCTCGCACCAAGACCAACACACCTATAAAGTTTCATGACTCTAGGTTGAACCACTATCAAGTTATCATCCGGAAACCAATTGTTGCGATATACTATGTTCAAGGTCACTGTGACCTTGACCTTTGACCTGGTGAGTCCAAGATCAATAGGGTTCTTCCTCGCACCAAGGCCAACACACCTATGAAGTTTCATGACTCTAGGTTGAACCACTATCAAGTTATCATCCGGAAACCAATTGTTGCGATATACTATGTTAAAGGTCACTGTGACCTTGACCTTTGACGTAGCGAGTCCAAAATCAATAGGGTTCTTCCCCTCACCAAGGCCAATCTACCTATGAAGTTTCATGAATGTGAGTTGAACCATTATCAAGTTATCATCCGGAAACCAATTGTTTAAGATTTACTATGTTCAAGGTCACTGTGACCTTGACCTTCGACGTAGCATGTCCAAAATCAATAGGGTTCTTCCTCCCACCAAGACCAACCTATGTATGAAGTTTAATGAATGTGAGTTGAACCACTATCAAGTTATCATCCGGAAACCAATTGTTTACGGTCGCCCGCCCGCCCGCCCGCCCGCCCGCCCACCCGCCCGCCCATCCGCCCACCCGCCCACCCGCCCGCCCGCCCGCCCGCCCGCCATTCACCAAACTATAAGTCGAGTTTGACTTCGTCACAACTCGACTAAAAATAAATTAGTGTTGAAAATCTTCAATGAAGATTTTCAACACTAATTTATTTTTATAATTTTTATAACAGTCCATTTCAATTTGTTACAAAAACTTTATAAAAAAGAACAGCAACAAAGTAATTACAAAAATCCATTCTTCTCCATTTCTGAATTTTGTGGTTGGTTATTCACTGACTTGAAAAAACCTGAAACCTGTTATGAGAGACCACCTGTCTTGAGAGACCACTTTTGTGTGGCCCAAAGGGCAGTTTCTCAAGACAGGTTCTACTGTATTTATTTTTAGCTGTCCCAATACATAGAGTAAATACAGGTACTTCTATTTGCAGTACTGCTATCAGCTATACACACAGAGTTATTGAACTTACTCCTTGCTTTGTTAAATCCATAGAGGTTGAATTCAACGGTACTGGAAATAGCTGCTAATTGAAACTGAAATATGTTTCTTCTTTATTTAATAGGGTTGCCTCGATAAAGTATTTTATTTTTTACCCTCAATCTATCATTCTGCTCGTATAATTGAAATTTTGAAATTGAAATTGAAACTTTGTTTAGCAGCATACTCGGATACAGTTTACATAAATTAAAATATGATAGCAATCAAAAAGGTGTATACTGCATGGAAATGGCATAGCAGGAAAGGCTGTCTTCCTGCCATTCCCAAACATGATATCCTGTCCTGACATCAAAGTCATTTAACTCTTTATCCTCATTGTTCACAACTGGTAAAGCTCCTAAGAAGACTTTTTGGGAAGCTTTTCCCATATTAGGATTAAAACCACTTACACAATGCTCAAAGTAATCCGAAAAGATGAATAGTGACCCGGAAGGTCCTATGCTCAGGATAATTGTAGATTATCCCGAACTTAAGATCCCCCCCCAAATCACTATACAAATCTTCCGATCTTCAGTAGTTGGGAGGATGAGATCACTTTATGCTGGGTCACAATCGGGACAGAATGGATTGTTCACAATTGGTAATGCTCCTAAGAAGACTTCTAGTGAAGCTTTCCCCGTGTTAGGATTAAAACCACTTACACTTTGCTCAAAGTAATTTGAAAAGATGAATAGTGATTTGAAAGGTCCTACGCTCAGGATAATTGTAGATTATCCAGAACATAAGACCCTCCAAATCACCATACAAATCTTCGATCTTCGTATATTTTTTCAATGCAATCTGGATTATCTAACTTGGACCATGTCAGCATTCATTTCAAAATGTTTTATACATGGGGGAATCAGCTCCTGAAATTTCATCACAGTTTTATGAGATAAACAAAATAAACGTATGGTGTTTTCAAATAAAACATTTATTCTACTCATAGAATTAAGAATTAAACCAACTCACAAGAGGCTCCTCGGTTTAATTATTAATTCTACTCATAGAATAATTTTTTTTTTCAAAAACACTATACAGTACGTGGAGAGTGTATTATCACTAAATCACCCACAGAGTGGAGATTCCACCCATACAATAATTGCTAATTTGCTGTAAAGCATTACACGCAGAAGCAAAGTTCCAGCCAATGGACCTCCGGGTTATACCCGGAGGTCCATTGGCTGAAACATTGCTTGTGTTTTTTGTCCACATGTACAGAATTTGAAAGTGATACTTTGGGTGATAACTCCACTCCCCAGGTGATGTAGTTACAATCCACTCTCCACGTACTGTATGTTTATTCTATATGTATAGCACTGGGTGGAATTACAAATTGTAATTCCACCCAGCACTGTACATATAGAATAAATACAATATATATAACAATACAATATACAAACTATAATACAATATAAATGATACATTGCATCTTTGTAAGCTAAAGGATACAAATAAACCTCCCAAGAGACCATTGGTAAAAAGAACTTTTCTGGATATAAAATAAAAATGCCATCTGGATCCAGCCTTCAGTATCAACATGACCTAAAAAAAATACCATTAAATTTTTATAGAGTTTCACAATATTTTTATTAAAATGAAAGTGTCAATGACACTGTAGCTCAACTTGTCAAGACATGTACATGTATAGTATGTGACACAGCAATGACAAACATCTAGGTAATGACCTGATAACAAAGGTACATATAAAGTATTGTAACGGTCTGTACATAAATACTGGCCATAGCCTGTAACAAATGTATAGGTAAAGAATTGTAAAGGTGGGTGACAGTCAGATGCTTAACTAGAAAAGAAATCTTGGAGTCCCAGAGTGGGTCTGACTGAACCCCAAAATATTTGTTCTCATAGCACAGTGATAACAAAGGCACCCCAAAACACACTCATTCCTGTCCCAAGGTGAAAACAAAGGTACCCAAGAAGTTTCGTGAAGATCAGTTCATAAATATGGGCTGTATAGAAGTTGTGACAAAAAACTGATTGGACCTAATTTCGGTACAAAAGGGCCACTGGAAGCCATCTTGAATTTTGGACCGCACTCAGAAATACTCGTTCTCATCCCAAGGTGATAACAAAGGTACCCAAGACGTTTTGTGAAGATCGGTTGATAAATACAGCCTCTAGCCCGAGCCGTATTGACATGTGCACTTATGGTGTATAAGTAGCACTAAATATATCAAAATTCATCTAATTTGCATAATTTCTGCACGAGAAAAAAACCCGTACTATATGTGATGTATTCCATGTTACTAAACATTCACACAAAAATTTATTCAAATCAGAACTTTCATACAGAAGTTCTGTACAAAAGACTGATTGCACTAATTTTGGTACAAAATGGCTGCTGGTGGCCATCTTGAATTTCGGACCACACCCAAAAACACTCGTTCTCATCCCCACGGTGATAACAAAGGTACCCAAGAAGTTTCGTAAAGATCGGTTCATAAATACGGCCTGTAGCCTGAGCCGTATAGAAGTTGTGTACAAAAAACTGATTAGACCTACATGTAATTTCGGTACAAAATGGCCACTGGCAGCCATCTTGAATTTTAGACCGCACTCAGAAACACTCGTTCTCGTCCCAAGGTGATAACAGAGGTACCCAAGAAGTTTCGTGAAGATTGGTTGATAAATACAGCCTCTAGCCCGAGCCGTATTGACGTGTACTTACTGTGCGTTAGTAGCAGTGAAAATGAAAGTGTCAATGACACTGTAGCTCAACTTGACAAACTTGAACTTGGTAAGTTATAAATGAAATGGCAAAATTGAAGATCATTGGTACCAATGTCATTTTTTTTGCCAGTGGCAACATTTTTTGACAGAAACCGAAGAAAATCGATAGCTCCCATCTAGAGGCCTCCCCAAACAAGCATGCCAGGTTTCAAAGCAATCCGATCATAAATGTGCCCTGTAGGGTGTATAAAAGGGAAATATTGTGGTCTGACTAGACTAAATTCTAAGAACGTTGGCCGTGGCAACATTTTTTGACGGAAATGGAAGAAAATCGATAGCTTCCATCTAGATGTCACCGTAAATAAGCATACCAGGTTTCAAAGCAATCTAATCATAAATGTGCCCTGTAGGGTGAGCCAAAGGGAAATATTGTGGTCTGACTAAACTAAGTTCTAAGAATGTTGGCTGCGACAACATTTTTTGATGGAAATTGAAGAAAATCGATAGCTCCCATCTAGAGGTCACCCCAAACAAGCATGCCAGGTTTCAAAGCAATCCGATCATAAATGTACCCTGTAGGGTGTGCCAAAGGGAAATATTGAGTCTTCTGACTAAACTAAGTTCTAAGAACGTTGGCCGCGGCAACATTTTTTGACAGAAATTGAAGAAAATCGATAGCACCCATCTAGAGGTCTCCCCAAACAAGCATACCAGGTTTCAAAGCAATCTGATCATAAATGTGCCCTGTAGGGTGTGCCAAAGGGAAATATTGAGGTCTGACTAAACTAAGTTCTACGAACGTTGGCCGTGGCAACATTTTTTGCCGTAAATTGAAGAAAATCGATAGCTCCCATCTAGAGGTCACCCTAAATAAGCATACCAGGTTTCAAAGCAATCAAATCATAAATGTGCCCTGTAGGGTGTGCCAAAGGGAAATATTGTGGTTTGACTAAACTAAGTTCTAAGAACGTTGGCCGCGGCAACATTTTTTGACGGAAATGGAAGAAAATCGATAGCTCCCATCTAGACGTCACCCCAAACAAGCATGCCAAGTTTCAAAGTCATCTGATCATAAATGCGACCTGTGAGGTGTGCCAAAGGAAATTGTGGACGTACGTACTAACATACTAACGTACGTACGCCGACGGACGAGAAGTGATGGCAATAGCTCAGCTTGACTTTGTCAAGTTGAGCTAAAGATCAAAGTTCATCTAATTTGCATAATTTCTGTACGAGAAAAAACCCCGTATTATATGTGATGTATCCCATGGTACTAAACATTTACACAAAACATTATTCAAATCAGTGCTTTCATATGGAAGTTCTGTGCAAAAATCTGATTGCACCTAATTTTGTACAAAATGGCTGCCATCGGCCATCTTGAATTTCGGACGGGACCCCAAAACACTCGTTCTTGTCCCACGGTGATACCAAAGGTACCCAAGACGTTTCGCAAAGATCGGTTTATAAATACGGCCTCTAGCCCGAGCCGTATTGGCATTTGCACTTAAGTGCTGAAAGTAACACTAAATACATCAAAGTCAGTCTAATTTGCATAATTTACGTACGAGAAAAAAATCCGTATTATATGTGATGTATCCCATGGTACTAAACATTCATACAAAAAAATATTCAAATCAGCGCTTTCATATGTAAGTTCTGCGCAAAAATCTGATTGCACCTAAGCTTGTACAAAATGGCCGCCAACGGCCAACTTGAATTTCGGATCGTACCCCAAAACACTCGTTCTCATCCCACGGTCATAACAAAGGTACCCAAGAAGTTTTGTAAAGATCGGTTCATAAATACGGCCTCTAGCATGAGCCGTATTGAATTGCTGACAGACAGATGGACAACGGACGACTGGCCATGGCATAAGCTCAAATTTGGCTTCGCCAATGTTGATCTAAAAATATACATGTAATTTTATATACTTGTTGCAGCGTGAATGATCATCCAATAAAATCTTCAGTAACTGTTTGATGAATAGGCATTATAGTGGGCAGAAAAGCAGAATTTCTGATTCTATAATTTAAGGCCATTTCTGAGAATAATTCCATGATTTTCAAGGTTTTCTCAGACCAAAATTTAATATCAACGCCTTTCACATAAAATTCAAATTCGGGAGGAGAGGTTTGACTGTGTCTTTGATAACACAGAAAACAAGGGGTGTGTGTCCATCCCCATTACCTCACCAACACACGGCATGCAATAAAGCTAGAGATCACTTTCTTTCTGCCATCCATCGTCTGTACGACACTATTTTAATTTTTTGCACTTTTTAGAAACTGTTAATAACAATCTGTTGAAATAATCAAACAACAAAATGTTGTGGAAGTAAATAACTCTACTGATTATTCAAGTCAGTTAAAATAGTCAGATAAGAACATTTTTTCTGGGGTGGGGTGGGGGGTGGGGATTGGGTTACCCTAAATGCAAGTATTTTCTCTTTGAAGCCTAATTAACCTATATTGTAATTATATTTTACATACCGAGAACTAAATAAATTATATCTTAATACTAAATTAAAACTGGTGTTCTAGGTCACATATTTTGCTAAGGTTCGCATTACTCTGCAAAGGGGTGAAATTGTAAACAAAGAGCGTATGTTGAAACTAATGCCATGTAAATTGGAGAAATAGTTTTAGTATCACATATATGATTACATTAGGCTATTTGTTGAACAAGAGAATTTGAAGCTTTGGTCCTGAAGTTGGAGTCTGATGCTTCGAAAAATCGGCTATTTTTAAAAATGTTATTTTTAGGACTAAAAAAATTAAAAATCTGTTTCTCAGGCCCTCTCGCATGGTCCTTTTGGCTGCCGCATGCTCTCTTTTTATAACCAAGTTAAACTTAAAAAAAAAAAAAAAAATTAAATGGCTGATGTCTGATATTTTACCCGAGTTAAAAAAATTTATGTTACCCGAGTTAAAAAAATTTATGAATTTGTCCCTTGAGTGCAAGAAGGCTTTGCAATGCTTTAGCATTGCAAAGCCTTCTTACACTCAAGGCCAAGGGATGAAATACACCACCACCCATGCCATTCTGTAGATTATGAGGCCTAAAACCAAGAACATGAACTTTTGATGCAAAGAAGTAATTACTGAAATAAAAAATAAAATAAAAATCCGCTCGCCCGCATGCAATTTTACAAATAATGGCCTGAGAAACAGAAGATCTATTTTGTGTAGCCTTACATGGGTTTGTTACCAGGCATGTAACTAAAAAATTAGACAGAAACACTGTGGAGCAGAACCTACATGTACATGTAATCATGATCACAAAATTGATATTAACCCTTTAGATAACATGAAAAGCAGACGACACTTGCAAACAAAATTCTTGAATAACTAATTTTTTTCATTTTTCTGTCTCAAAAACATTGGTTATGACCCCTCATTGGAACGAGCTCGAGGAATGAAGATTAATTGGCCACTTTTGTGAATAGCGCTGGCCGGTTTTGACTATTATGTTGGGTAAAGGGTTTAGTCAATTCTAACTAATTATTTATTGCCGCCCATTTCAGAGATCTTCCCCTCCAGGCATTGGTTATCAGGTCCTATTTTACAAGTAAAGCAGCACTACTTCACTTCCCAGCAAGACATCAAATAAGCGGTATTGCATTGCATCTATGCAATGCATTTTCAGCTTCATGCGATGAGATAATGTGGTGGCAATATGGAAAGTGGAATACAAATTTTTGGGGTAAAGTTCAGTTATTTCCAAATGAAACAAAATACTGCATTTTCATTAGCTGAGAGGTACGGTGTAACTTGCAATCCACAGTAGCTTTGTTTTACACTGTGGTTAACTACGGTGTAAAAACAAGAAGATACAATAGCAGGCTATATGGCTAAAAAAAAGTACCCATTTTTAATTATTAATTCATACCTTCTGATCGGTTATGTTAGAACAAAAATAAAAATACTGGAAATTTAATATGTGCAATAAAATATTACAGATATGGATGTCATTGGAACTGGCTCATGGAGCCAGTTCCAATGATATCCATATTTGTCTGATTTTATTTATTAAGAAACTTACAGAGTACAAATTTTCTGTCAGATTTTGCCCACAATGTAGGTTAAAGTATTAAGTCCACCAAAATTCTTGGAAATAAATCTGTTATCCTTGTGTTTTCCAGGGTGTATGAGAGTTTACACCGGTCTGGGAACTCCGCCTCACGGTGTAAGAGTTCCCAAACTGGTGAAAATTTCCATACACCCTGGAAAACACAAGGATAACTAATATTAAAACCACAAAGCAACGATGAGCAGCTGCCAGCTCCCCAACATCGCAACTCTGCACTGCAGCACAGACAGGGTCAGATTGGTTGAAGACATGTGCACCATCGACATGCAGTACACCTTAGTACATGGCGTCATCGTGCCCCCATGCGGACATTTGGGGTTAAGTGCCTTGCCCAAGGACACAACGCAGGAGTCTGGATCGATCGCTCAGATGGGCACCCATCTGAGGACTAACCGGGCTTGACATTGCTTAACTTCGGTGATCTGTCGAGAAATGGTTACCGCAATGCCACTGTGTCCCCCAACAAGGGATATTACTATGGTAAAATTGTTTGAATCCTTTCCCTATGCACATGTACACATCATACTCATACTGCACACCAAGTTTTGTAAAAATCCAATGAAAATGCAGGAGAAGTTAAACGGACAAGCATTTGTGATGAAAATCTTGCTATTACAGTACGTGCCAAGTGTATTACGTCTCAAACACCCAATGCGGTGGTCATTTTTTAAAAAATCACCGGCAGACACCGTGTCACACGGGTAATTATGAATGAATAAATCACCGTGTCCATACCGCGTTCAAGGGTGAAAAAGATTAGTGACTTTTTTTTACACTGGAAGTCTCGATTACCAATAAAACAATGTGCTCCCGTAACTCTTTTGAAGTGCCGCCGGAGATAAAACAAACTTGAAAATTAAAACATAAAATTAAAAGACACGTGGATATTGTTTCTGACACCCTTCCCTCCACCGACAGACGCCGTTGTGGCCCATTTGCAAACGCCGTGGGAAACGCATGTAAACTAGATTTCTGATCATATTGTGGGTTTCAGAAATCAGCTTTTGAGCGAGTTTGTGGGCCGGTTGAGTCTCGTCAGCATTTAAAAAAAACTTTAAAAGATTTTAAAAAAGCAATATTATTCAACCTCTAACGTGTGATCAGAATGAAAGTTAAAAAATTTATAGTAATTTATATATTTTTTATACTTACCAATGACCCAGACTTAGCTGGTGCTAACTCTAACAAAACCAGGGCCAAACACATATTTTGCCCCCCAATCCCCAAAATTTGCATCCAAAACAAAAAGAAATCATGTCCTAAAGGACCTCCATACTACGCCTCTACTGCGCATGCGCAGTGACGCAGACGTCCCGAAATTGGCGCCAATTATCATTCTTACTGGCAGTGCCTGGTCAGCGCTATGTACTCAGCGGGGAGGCAAGAGTTCCCAACTCCAGGGAGGGCCATCCCCGTCTGGGTCATTGGTAAGTATAAAAAATATATAAATTACTATAAATTTTTTAACATTTTTATACTGTACCAATGACCCAGACTTAGCTGAATAGTAAACAGGCTGGAGGGCCTAGGACATAGAGGAAAATCCAATAAGCTCAACTATATAGTAAAGAGGTAACCCCTTAAGGAGAAAAGGAGTATTAGGCTTTACATGTATCTTTCTTATTTAATATTAAATTAGAAAGATACACTACCCTTAATAATTGAGCACAATAACATTCATGTTCTCTATTAACATCCAGTATAACCCTTATACTAATTATTTTTAAAGCAAGCCAATAAATAAAGTAGTCCAGAGAATTGAGACTCTTTATAGTCATTTAAAAGTGTCCGAGTATTGTATATTAAAGCCCGTTTGACACTTGACATATACAAATGCTTCACACCGAGCTACACTTTAAAAATAAGACATGAATGAATTTAAACATTAATATTACACTTTAAAACCATCCCGGAAGCGACTCAGAAATACTGACTTGGAGGAGGCATTCCCTTGCTTTTCACTATAAAGCAGGTGACCTAAGGGAACACCCGCCCCCCCCCCCCCCCCCCCCCCCTTCCCCTTGCCCTGGGTCAAATAGCCCAGAGCGAAGAGGGCAGCCGGACGGAGTCACTGCCGGAACAGAAAGCCTGCATAACTATAGTTGCAACTGTTTAGTGGACGACATTCTGAGCAACAGATAACGGATCTAAACAATGCAGGTCTCCAGAAATGGACTCAATATTTCTGAGATAAAAATTCGTAAATGTGGATGGCTGAGACCAATAAGCAGCCTTCATTAAATCTGTAATAGCAACACTATTAGCATAAGCCCAGGAAGTAGAAAGAGCTCTTACTTCATGAGCAGAAATCTTAAGCACAGACTGCTGAGAAGAAGATAAATCTTCATAAGCAGTACGGATAGTTAACTGAATCCATCTAGCAATAGAATGGACTGAAATATCCTCTCTATTAGGCATCAAAGACAGAAAGAAACGTTTCCGTCCCTTTCTGATAAACTGAGATCTCTGTTTATAGATACGTAATGCTCTAACAGGACAGAGTAAAGGCCTACGCCCGTCTGAAGACGGAAGAGCCTTAATAACAATAGGTTCCGGATATTTATTAGGAGCCTGATTCTTAGCTAAAAAACCCACATTAGAAGTGAAGGTGATAGTGTTCCCAACACTACGATAATGAGAATCATCCACCGATAGTGCATGAAGCTCACTGACTCTTCTAGCAGAAGAGAAAGCTAAGAGAAAAGCTGTCTTATAAGATAAGAATTTGAAATCTACTGTCCCAAGAGGTTCAAATGGCTTTTCCTTCAATTTAAGAAGAACCCAAGCTAAATTCCACTTAGGAATTAATCTAAGAGTTCTGGGTCTATTTATCGAAAAGTTTCTAACCAACTTCGATAAAGAGACATTAGATCCAATTTGTAAACTATCATGATGTGCATAGGTATCAGATAACATAGATCTATAACCCTTTATAGTAACAGGCTGCAGTTTGATTTCGTCAAACAAGTATACTAGAAAGTTTGCAATGTCTGGTATAGAGGGATCGAATATATCTACAGAATGATCCCTACACCAACGACGAAAAACCTTCCACTTAGCCGCATAGTTTAGCGAAGAGGAGGTCCTCCTACAGTTAGAAATCGCGTCCACTGCTCGTCCTGTAAAGTGCTTGCCATGCAAGAAGGACCGCACAACGGAAAAACGTGAAGGTTGAGACCTTGCGGGTTGTGATGGAGTTAGCGCGATTTCCCCTGCGAAAGAAGATCCTCCCGTGGAGGAAGCTTCCGCGGTAGGTCCCACAACAGACACCTGAGTAGATTTATCCACGGTCTCTGTGGCGACAGAGATGCTACCAACAGAATCTTGCATTGAGATTGTTTTATCTTTAGCAATACTTGTTGAATTAACGGCGCTGGAGGATACGCATATCCTATCATTCCGTCCCAAGGGATCGACAGAGCGTCTACTGCAAATGCTCTTGGATCCGGACACGGAGACACATACGTCTGCAACTGATTGTTGAGATGTGTCGCAAATAAGTCTATCATTGGCCGTTCCCATTGGTAGCAAATCTGATTGAATACTTGTTTGTTGAGAGTCCACTCCGACGGCAACAAGCGACCCTTTCGTGAAAGGGAGCCTGCTAGCACATTCAGACGACCCGATATGTGATGGACCGAAAGAAGAACGTGATGTTCTAACGCAAACAGAAGGATTCTTTCCGTTAGATTGAACAACGGAACTGAATGAGTGCCTCCCTGATTCCGTATATACGCCACTACTGTCGTATTGTCGGATAGGATTTGGACATGAGCATCGTGAATAATGTCCATCCAGTGACGTAACGCAAGCCAAATTGACATCATTTCCTTGATGTTTATGTGCTTGCACAGGAATTGCGGATCCCAAAGACCCTGGCATCTCGAATCCGTTGGGATTAATGATGCACCCCAACCTGTTTGACTGGCATCCGTCATAACGGTAAAACTCGGATCCGGCAACTGCAGCGGAACTCCTTGAGTTAACCACTGAATGTTTGCCCAAGTCTGAATCTCTTGTTTCACTTGATCTGACAAGAGAACGTCTACATCGAGCGAATGAATTTTCACACTCCAATTCTGAGTCAGGAAAATTTGAAGAGGACGTGTGCGTAACCGCCTCATCGGAATGAGATCCGTGGCGGCTCCGCACAGACCTATCAGTCTCATAAATTCTCTCGCCGTGACTTTGTCTGCGTGCAGACAATAGCGAGCGTAACAACTGACTAATTTCGCTCTGGTTAACGGCAGACGAACGAGATTGTTGTGCGTCTCGAAGCTCATTCCCAGATGAGTGAATGACTTGGACGGCACCAGATCCGACTTCTCCTCGTTTACTATAAAACCGAGACGTCGGAGCAATAGAAGAAGATTCTGAACATCGTTCTGAAGCGTTAACTCGTTGCCGTACCTCTGAAGAATGTCGTCCAGGTAGGCCAACGTTACCGCAGACGAATGAGCTCGGAAGTAGATCATTACCGAGTTCATTACCCGAGTGAAAGCCCAGGGTGCTAGATTCAATCCGAAGCACATCGCCCGGAATTGATACACCACTCCTAGGACTGCGAAGCGTAGATACTTTCGGAATGTCGGATGTACCATGACGTGAAAGTACGCATCTTTGAGATCTATGCTCGTTGCATAATTGTTCACCCGAATACTCGCTCTGACCGATCGAATCGTCTCCATATAAAACTTCGGAGCGAAGATCAGCTTGTTTATCCAGCTCAAATCTATGACTGGATGGAACGAGCCGTCTGGTTTCGGAACCAGAAACAGATGGCTGTAGAATCCCGGAGATTCCTGGTTTTCTATGACCTCTACCGCGTTCTTCATTAAAAGAGACTGCACCTCTGATAACAGAGCGTCTCTTTTCTGCGGATTTGACGGAAGATGAGTCCACTTTGGACTTCGAGTTAATGGAGGCTTTCGTTTGAAGGATATCTTTAGACCTTCCGAAGTCACTCCTCTCACCCAAGGGTCGTCCGTAATCGACGCCCATTCTTGTGAAAAGCTCGACAACCTTCCGCCAACCGGAACGCGATAGAGGTTTAAGCCATCACCTCCTGGACCTGCGAGGCCTGCGGTAGGAGAAACCACGTCTTCCACGACCCGCACCTCGCCCCGTCGACCTCGGGGCGTCCGACCGATTGTCCCGGCCTGAAGGACGTCCCGAACGAGAGTCGCTATCCTGACGGTCTCTCGAATAAGACCAAGAGGACGCACCGGAACCTCTATAGGAACCTCTCTTGGGCGCATTAGACCCAGAAGTGCCTGTCTTATTCGTGTCTGCTGTATCCGACTTCTTAGGAGCAGATTTGAACAACAGAGAATCCTTAGCTTTCTTTGTAATTTTATCATAAATAGCGGAAAGCTTGCCGTCAAAGAGAAGTTCTCCTGAGACCGAAGTGACTCTAAGAGAGTTCTTCACCTTATAATCCACTAGTGTGGATGTAGATAGGGCTGCGTCACGCCTAACCAACTCCAGATTTGCCACTGAAAGGGCGGAGTTACACGTGGAATAAGCTACTGCCCTTGAAAGAAGTCTTAAAGAGGATTGTATATCCTGAAACTCTTTCCCCTGAAGGCGCAGTGATAACGCCTTAGTAAGGTGATCTGCGTAAGATAAGGCATCTAAATTGGCTCTGTTACACGCAATAGCTGTTTCCAACACCGCGGTTGGAATAGAAGCTGACGACGGTAATGGTAGCTCTAAGTCTTCCGCCTCGTCGTCCATACGCAGAGGAACTCTCGGTATACCCTGTCCTGCCGTATCGAATTTATTCCTTGCATTAATGAAAGGCAGGATGAGAGTATTAGCGGACAAGAAACCTGCTTTCCCCGTCCTGGAAGCAAGTTTAAATATAGCGTCGTTCAATAATTCAATAATTCAAATGTTCTTGCAACATTATTGGACTGCGACGGAAACTCGGGAGCGATGTCCCTGAACCGCTCAAAAAATTCAGAGTCCAATGACGCTATAATTCTCTTGTCCGGAAGCGCAGCAGTCTGGCCCGACGGAACAACTTGAGGGAGAAAGTGCCGGATGAAGTCCACGGCAGCTTTATGTTGTTCCGAAAGGGATAGCTCCAAGTCATCCGTATCTTTTTCACCATCCGGTCGGACCTCATGATGTTCCCGGTCGTCCGCCCCCGATGCTTCGGCG